>CM030364.1:244231049-244269317 GCA_017893485.1 Hemerocallis citrina | reverse complement strand
AGTTTTAGATTATAATTATTCTCGCTTTGGAAAACTAGCATGTTTAGGGTTGTTAAGTGTTTTATCATACTATGTGTATAGATATTTTGACAAATTCATTGTTTGCAGTTTGTGTGAGATTACATATTTGCTTCTCTAATAATTAAAATAAAAATAAAAATTGTATAAAATGTATAACAAATGTCTGTAACTTAGGAAAAAACATCTCTTAATGTAGGATATGACTCCGTTAGTTATATTTTGTTCTTTCTCCTTCGTTGTACTGTGTGTGTAAAGTTGAATTATAGCAAGTTAGTCATTATCTAATTTAGCGTCATGAAGATGATGAAGAACGAATAAAGGAAAGAACTCTTCGCTCAGTGTGTTTGAGCAAGTGGACATTGTTAGAATCACTAGAGAAAGCAAATTGTTTTGTGAAATTTAGAAGAGTAATTTTGTATTAACTCTTATAATGTGCATATATTGTCAATCACATGTATAAGTTGAGTTTAACAAATGAGACAATTAATCATAATAGTTTTAATTGTGTATGGTTTCTGAACATAGCATAATTGGCTAGGATTTGAGAATTATATATTAAACTGTTTGTTCTTGTTAAAACTTATAATTCTACTAAATGACACTTCATTAAATATGACAAATGTGAAGTTTGAATTCAGATTTTGATCATTTGAAACTCATTTTGTATGGTCTCTAGGAGTTCATAACTTTTTGAATCAATACATTCTAATATTTCTGATCTCAGTAGCTTTGTGACTATGTGAGATAATTGTTGGTCAGAAATATTTGATCGCTTTTGTAGATGATTAATATATGTCTGTCATATATATGAAGAATGAAGCACTTGTTATTCTTAATGAATTATATATAGTTAAATGCTAAAAATCAAGGGTTCAGATTTGATAGAGGTGGTGAATATGTTTTAACAATTTAAGAGAAGTTTGCATTTGGCATAATCTCTACTGTACTCTACTGACAACAGTTAAACGATATCGATAAAAGTTAGAATCAAACACTTAGTGAAATGTTGAATTCTATATTATTGACTGTTGTTTGTCTTGTGTAATTATGAGTGATGTTGTATTGTTAATCATATCTCTAATGTGTTACTATACTCTAAATTGAATACACCTTGTAGATCATGGCATGAAAAAACAAATAATTTTGTTAAAGTGAAAATTTTGTGTTGTGATATATTTGTTAGAGTACATGACCCTAGAAGGCCTAAAGTAGGACCTACAACAAATATTTGTGTGTGTTTAGAAAGTGCAGAAAGTAGTTCTGTGGACAGATGTTAGATCTATCTAATTTGTGTTAGAAGAATCTAGACTTGCAGAGTTCTTTGAGGATGTATTCATCAAACATAAATATATGAAATGATCTAGTCCTACAGATACGGTCAATGATTCAATATTAGAATCAACAACCAGTTATACTGACACTTAAACTTGAAATGCCAAATGATCTAAGAAGAGTCTTTAGTAGACAATTAGATGATTATGTGTCATACAACAATACTTTAAATTAGTTGATCTACAGAATTGGGCTAAAACTATAGTGAGTAAGTGGGGTTTTGTAGAAAAAACTTAATTTTGATTGTTTAGTAGCAATTTTAATGCATTTTAGTAGCTAACGGATTGATTGAGAAAATGAGGTAGATTTATTTGATGTCTACTCACATGTTTGTCATAGTGCTACAATAAGTATTCTTCTTACCTTTATATCTATTGAAAATTTTGTTATTCATAAAGGATATTTAAACAATTTTGTCCTAAAAGTTTTGTACTTGATGCTTTGTACCGAAAAGTTTTGAACTAATATGTTTAGTGAACAAGATTTACAATTTAGTAAAATCATTGTATGTTCTTAAAATATGTATAGCCGACTAATAAATAATTTGACAAATTTCTGAAAGAGCCTAGTATATAAATCAAGTAATTCAGATCAGTGTCTTCAACTTTGTGGTGTGTCAAATATAGTGGCTATTATTTACTTGTTCTGTTGATATGCCTGTTATTGGAAGTGACCTCTCTATTACAAATAAAGTTAAAATTATGCCATCCAAAGAATTCAACATGAAAAATCTAGGTATTATGAACACCATAGGTATAAGGGTGAGTTTCGGTTGGCAATGGATAACTCTTAGTCAAACTCATCAAATCAAAATGTGTTTCAAAAGTAGGGTGTAACCCCTGTTTTTCATTTTGTGTATTTTTTAGTGCATTTTTAGTTTTGGTGTATTTTCTCTCTTGTATTTTTTTTTCTGAACCGTATATTGGAATTGTTTTCAATATATATTAGTTTTATTTCATTTTGAGCTCTTTGTGTTTGATTAGTTGTCTCTTTTGTTTCGTTCTTCATTATTTTTGTTCTTTCTTTCATTTGGTCTCGTTCTCTTTGTTTTAAATATTTTTTTTTAGGTGTTTGTGGCGGTGGTGATTGGTTGCTTGTCCTATCTCCAATCCTATTGTTTGATCCCTAATAAGATTACCAATGCCAAATTAAAATCCACAATCCTATTTGAATCCTATTTTAAACCCATTAATTCAAATCCTACTACTCCTCCTAATTACTCTCTCAAAGTCTGCAGAACCACTCTAAGATACTCAGCATGATCTTCCCGATTTTGAGAATACACCAAAATATCATCAATGAAGACCACCACAAATCTATCCAAGAACTGAGAGAAGACCCGGTTCATAAGACTCGTGAATACAGCCGGCGCGTTCGTAACTTCGAACGACATCACAAGATACTCATAGTGCTCGTATCTAGTCCTGAAAGTAGTCTTCTGTATATCCGCAGCCTTCACCTAGACTTGGTGATACCCAGAACGAAGATCCAACTTCGAGAAAACAGCAGCCCCACTCAACTGATCAAACAAATCATCGATCCTGGCAACGGATACCGATTCTTCACAGTAACTCTGTTCAATTCCCGATAATCCATGCACAGTCGACGACCACCATCCTTCTTATCGAAAAAAAGGATCAGAGCACCCCAAGACGAAACACTAGGTCTGATAAAACCCAAATCAAGCAACTGCTGAATCTACACCTTAAGCTCTGCTAGCTCAACTGGGGCCATTAGCATTGGTATAAATACCCGAAACCCGGATCCGACCCGGACCTGACCCGGACTCGGTATTGGACCAGAACCGAGCCAGCCTATCCGGGTCTGGGTCCGGGTCCTAAAATGGGACCCGTTGTACTTTCGGGTCCGGGTCCGGGTGTCACGCCCCGCTTCCCACTATACGGAAATACAGGCACGCAACTGAGGTCTAGCGAATGATATACATCATCCATCAGCTGTACAATTATAAGCTCAACAAGATCTTTATAACACATTCACGCAGGCAGATATAATAATCACATGAGCTGAAAATAGAATAACCATCATTTGGATAATACATCAATATCGGGTCAAGATGCCTGGGAGTACAAGGTGCCAAAATTAAAATAATATGATAAGCAGTTCGCTATAACAACTAGATAAAATAGCAACTGAAAGAAAAACAACATGAAGTAGTAAGGAAGTAGCAAGGATCGTCTAGAGAGTCTACTCGTCGGGTCCATCAGTACCTGTATGATTATTAACTCAAAGAAAAATATAAAAGTTCCCGTTAGAGCAAGTTTCGGGCAGCAAGTAGCAACAAGCAGTAAAAAGGGGTAATATAACAAGATATAACATGGAAGAAACAAAAAGTAGAAGTACAAATACAATATAGAAGGAAGCAAGGAACTGGGACAATATGATCATGTAAGTAATAATTGTAACTGGTGTATTCTAGACTTCAAGGTATAAGCAATTGATAACCTAGACTCAGTTAATCGATAATCATGTAATCAATGATCGAGAGTCATGTAATCAAGAGTCATGTAATCAAGAATTATGTAATCAAGAATCAAGAGTCATGTAACGAAGAGTCATGTAATCAAGAATCATGTAATCAAGAATCAAGAGTCATGTAACGAAGAGTCATGTAATCAAGAATCGTGCTTAGTGAAGATCTCAAGTTTATCTGTTTTATTGACTTATCTAATGCACGCAATCCTGTGTCCCATACCACAAGTTCGGTGCAAATCAATCATATGACGTTTAGACTTAAGTAGTGAATTCTATAGGATTATGTGCTCGGGTCTTCCAGTGATGGTATCAAGACATGTAATCATGAATCATGTAATCAAGAATTATGTAATCAAGAATCAAGAATCACTATTTCGGGAAACACGGGCCCCTTCCGAGTATACTCCCCTATATTGTCCACTGTTAAGCTGTACCCTTATAACCCCGGCTTGTTATTCTTTTATAATTAATTATGAACATGCAGTTGGTACGACTAGTGGAACGGTGTAATCAAGACAGTTTAGTCAAGAAAAATATCAAGGACAGTAATCATGGACATGAGACGTAAAACAAGTACATGTATCGAGAGTAGTTATTATGGAATTATCAAGTGGTATAAAATACATTCTATCAACCTATTATATCTATGTAAGTTATTATTACAAGAACAATAATACACTCAGTTCATTAAATATGAAAAGTAAAGGGTTTATATGCAAAAACGTAGAGATGAATTTTTAGACAACTTGACATATCTGCATTCAAATTCACTTTTCCGTTGTTACAGAAAAGTAAATCCGATTCCGTCAGAGATTCTAGAAAGTAGACTCTCTTCCGGTTCTAACGCATATTCACACGATACATTCTAAAGACAGTAGCTATGCGTACAAATTCATTCTTCGCTGGTTTCGATGTTTCGCGCGCATTCTGAAAATTCGGAGTCACAATACGAAAACTGCGATATCTCACAATCTATACATCGGATTGAGAAAATGTAGGATGTTTCGGATATCTAGACTCAAAGGGCTACGATTTTCATGTAGAAAGTTTTTCAATCCAGTGTCGGAAATATGGTCGAATTCTCAGTACGAGATGCCCGTTAGTAATCCCGTGCAGGTTCAGAAATTCACAATATGACTGTACTAAAATCGCGATATCTCACAATCTATACATCCGATTGAGAAACCGTAAGATGTTTTGAATTCGGGACTCGATGGGCTACGATTTTCACGTATAAAATCTTCAATCCAGTATTGGAAACATGGTCGAATTCTTAGTGCAAGGTCAAGAAATTTTAGAGATAGTAAGGTTGAATATTCGATATTCGATAACACGATTCGAAATGTGTTAACGGTTCACTCTTGAGTTGATATAGCATGAAACCAGTGACTAGAACGGAGTTTGACAATAAAACATGATGATAACTAGACTACTTGCCACGAGTCAAAGAAAAATGCTTGTACGAGAACAAAAAAAGTTTACAAGGTACTTGCCTTATAACGTGACGGTTTCGGTGGTGGTGTTAACCACGGAAAGAAGCGACGTCGGCAACGGATGGCGGTACAACGACAGTAAGAATGGCGGCAAGACTGTAGCTAACGGTAGCAACGGTGAGCGACGACAACAACAAGGTGGCGCGGCATCGGGTTGTTTTTCGGGGTTCACGGGATCGTAGAAGCGGAGTCGTTGGCTCGAAGGTGGAAGGTAATTGCTTGAGCTCTCGGGTGTGAAGAAGGCAGAGGGTGTGAAGAAGGCAGATGAAGAGAAGAAGGGAAAATGAAGAATGTAGATAAAAGAAGAGAAAGAGGTAGGAGCTCTGCATGTGTGTGTGTGTGTATATATAGAAAGGAAGAGATAGGAGGGGTGTAGAAAAATCAAAGGAGGGGTGTAGAAAAATCAAATGATGTGTGGAAAAATGAGATTTAGGCGTAGAAGGAGAAAATGGGGGGGGGGGGGGGGGGGGGTGGCGTATGCAGAAATGGTGAAGTAGTGAGGGAGAAAATAAGGTGTAGGGTTAGGCAGGATTACGTTTAGAATTAGGATTAATCGGGGTTTAAAATTTGTATTTAAACTCCGATCGAAAAATTCACAAAATTATAGAATTGATCAGAAAAATATTCTGGCTTTAGATAAAGAGTCCAAAGAGAAAAATAAAACTGATCTGAAAATTGAAGTACAAAAATTTACGTAATAAAATACGTACAACTGGGACAGGGAGTTACACCGGGTCCGGGTCAGGGTCCGCTCAAAAGAGACCCGACCCGGACCCGGACCCGTTAAAAAAACCCAAAAAATCAACATAAAAATAAATATTCAATCCTCATCCATCCCCTCATTCCTCCCCAATTCTAAAACTTCCTCTTCTAAACTCAAAACTCATGCCTTTTTCTTCTCTCCTCTATTCTAAATCCTCCACTCGCCACCTCCGCTCGCCGCTCACACTCCCGCTCCTACCCGAACGGGTAGGAATATTTTAATAGGAGCCGGACCCGATCCTCACGGATCCCGGGTCAGGTCCAATTTTTGGACCCGTAGGGGACCGGGTCCGGGTAGTAAAGGACCCGACCCAACCCGATACCAATGCTAGGTGCCATTCTGTAGGAACTCTTCGATATCGGCGTTGTTCCAGGCTGAACATCAATACCGAATTTCACTTCCCTATCAGGGGGTAAGCCAGAAAACTCATCTGGAAAAACATCCAAGAAATCCCGAACTGCTAGAGACCCAGCCTCACAGCCTGAATGCAAATCCATGGCATAAATCTCCCGATCAACTACAGCTCGGCCAAGGGAAGACTCCCCGGCATGGAACTCAAACTCTGCGCTATCTGGAATCCGGAACACAACTTTCTTGGCATGACAATCAATAATGACATGGGTTTCACCCAACCAATCCATACCCAAAATAACGTTGAACCCCGAATTTCCAATTACAATCAGATTGGCTTTGAAATCTGTGCTGCCAATAATTACGGGACACTGCCTGCACTCCCGGGAACAAATAATAACTCCGCCACCTGTCACAATGTTCCAAGCCTCTGACATGTTGCTGCACTCCAACTGATGGCGAGCGACAAATCGAGAGGAGAAAAAAGAATGGGTTGCCCCAGAATCAAACAGAACATGAGCAGGGATAGAGCGCACAAGCACAACACCTAAGACTGAAAGCAAGAGAGACAAAGAAAAGAATGGTTGAACAGGGGTGAGGAAAAACCAAATGCAGAAGACAACAGAAAGAAATAAAGCAAGGGAAAAGGAGAAAAACAAAGAGAAACAACAAATAATAAAACAATAAAACAAACGATACCTGCAACCACATCCTCAGCTGACTCAGCATCTAGAGCAGTCGGGTTGAAAGCCTGACCTCTCCTCAGAACAGTGGTCCTCTTACCGACAATCTGACGCTGCGGGGGAAGCGGTGGTCTAACTGGACCACGAGCAGCAGCAACTGGCTGAACAGGATCCCTGGCTGGAGGAGCCAACTGCGGGCAGTCCCGCACCGAGTGGTCAGCAGCACCACATCCAAAACAACAACGATTGGCCCGTCGATAATCCTTGCGCTCATGCCCTGGAATACGACAAAAGTTACAGAAATCAACTCTCGAAGGACCCGCAGAAGAGTAGGGAGCTGCCCTGACCGGAGGGGCTGGAACAACTCTTCGAATAGGCCCACCAGAAGACCTAGCAACTGAGTGCAGAACAGTCCGCTGAGAAGAAGCCAATCCACCACTAGCCTGCTCCTGGGCCCTAGCTGCCTCAAGAGCCTCAGCATAGGTGGGCAAGCGAAGAGAGACAAGCTGCACCTTGATGTCTCGTTCAAGCCCCAAAATGAACCTACGAGCCCTATCCTCTTCGTTCACCATAAGAACGGTTGCGAAGCGGCTGAGTCTCGTAAATTCGACTGCGTACTCGTCCACAGACCTGGGGCCATGTTTCAAGAAAGTCTTATGTTACAACATTGCGTGAACAATATGTAAAAAAAATATTACTAGAAATAACGACCAACCTGCTTCAGAGCTAAGAATTGTTGCTCTATCTCAACTCTGGTGCTGCTAGGAAAGAACTTCTCCAAGAAGCTCCTAGTGAAAATGACCCAAGTGATCGGTCTTTCGAGTCTTTCGGACTCGGACCTCCACCAGATATGAGCCACGTCCACCAACTGGATGGTAACCACATCCACACGATCTACATCAGCAACTATAGCTACCAAAAGTAGTTGCTCTGTCCGAATCAACCACTGTTCAGCCTCTAAAGCCGTCTCAGTG
The DNA here is from genome assembly GCA_017893485.1 of Hemerocallis citrina. Lineage (NCBI taxonomy): Eukaryota > Viridiplantae > Streptophyta > Magnoliopsida > Asparagales > Asphodelaceae > Hemerocallis > Hemerocallis citrina. Next base: position 244,261,207 of record CM030364.1, on the reverse strand, counting down.
CCTGAAAACCTGTCGGGATGCAGCCTCATAAAGTCTGTGACCGTTCCCGGACGGGGAGGAAGAACATCCTGCCTAGGCGCAACAGGTGGAGGAACACGAGCGACTTCCAAAGCAACCATCACCAAATCACTATGGTTCTTCTACTGATTAATCAAGCGCTCAAGCACAGTAGTGACAGGCTCAATCGGGTCAACCTGCGAGTGAGAAGTAGAACCCCTGCGAGCCATGGTCTGCACAAAACCAAAAACAGTTAGCATCCAGATCAATATTGATAATATTTGATTTATTTATGCATGCATAGTTGGTGAAATGTTGAGCAGATCCCAGTTCGAGCTAAACTTGTCTAATATATTAGGCAACTAATACATTAGCCAAATCTGGTGCTCTGATACCACTAAAAACCCTGTTACGCCCCGCTTTCCAAAAAGAATACGGAATACGGATACAAGACAAAAGCCCAGCGAATGATTTTCATAAGCTGTTCAAGAAATTTTTTCAACATTCACAAGAATCATCAGAGTCGGAAGCAAAAGAATCAACCACATGCATATATGAGCCAAATACCAACAAGAATACTTGAAACCAAATATATAAATCTCAAATAGTCATGATCTAAATAAAACAAATATCTTGGGTCACATTGCCCAAGTACAAGAATAAATCCAAGTCTCAAAATAAAATATTGTTCAAGCAAGCTACAAGAAATAATAATAATAAAATGCAACACTAATACTTCACGTCTCTGATACCATCTGGAACCTGCTCTCCAAAATCTGTAATTCAACGAATGCAGGAAAGAGAAAAAAAGAAAAAATAAGTACTCGTCAATTGCAAGTTACGGGCCACTTATAATGTAGGATACAAGCACATGGGGAAACTAACTAGCAACATGATGTAAGTGTGATGTCAAAATAAATAACTAGCATAGTAAAGTTAACAAGTGTAAATGGCATGAATCAAATGTCAAGTAATCAACTAGTTGTTTATGTTGATATCATACTTACACCATGTTGCTAGTTAGTTTTCCCATATACTTGTATCCTACATTATAAGTGGCCCGTAACTTGCAATTAACGGATACTTGTTTTTCTCTTTTTCTCTTTCCTGCATTCGTTGAATTGCAAATTTTGGAGAACATGTTCCAGATGGTATCGGAGACATGAAGTATTAGTGCTGCATTTTATTATTATTATTTCTTGTAGCTTGCTTGGACAATATTGTATTTTGAGACTTGGATTTATTCTTGTATTTGGGTAATGTGACCCAAGATATTTTTTTATTCAGATCATGACTGTTTGAAATTTATATATTTGGTTTCAAGTATTCTTATTGGTATTTTGACTTATATGTGCATGTGGTTGATTCTTTTGCTTCCGACTCTGATGATTCTTGTGGATGTTGTAAAGATTTTTTGAACAGCTTATGGATGATGAAAATCATTCGCTGGGCTTTTGTCTCATACCCTTATTCTGTATTCTTTTTGGAAAGCGGGGCGTGACATGGAAATATAATGATTGAAAGTGTGTTTTGAAACTTCTTATGATTATGATAAAAGGTTGACACCTAATGATTAGCAAACTATGAGACATGTAGATCATTCTAAAGGAATTGAAAGTCTCATATATACAAAGATCTGTACTAGAATAGATATAGCCTTTGCAGTAGGTATGATCTGTAAATTCACTAATAATTTCATACACATTTGAGTGCCTTTAAGAGGCTAATGAGATACCTGAGTGGTACTCAAGAGTATGCTCTGTGCTACTCTAGTCATTCTTCAAATGAATGGCTGATCTGATGGATTATGATGCTCAGAATTTAGTGAAAGTCGATAACTAGTGGATATGTGTTTACACTAGGAAGAACAGAAATGTTATGAAAATTAATAGACAAACAGGCACTATGCTATCATCCATGAAATCAGACTTCTATGTATTATTCTCTGCAGGGGAAAAGGCTGAGTGGATTAAAAAATTGTTGCTAGTTATCCATTAAGAAGTTTAAGCAACTCTCTAATTCTGTTATGCGACTATCAAACTATAATGCACTGTAGCTCATAATTCACTCTATAATAGTAAGAGGAGTATATTAAGGCTGAAAGAAGCCTAGTTCAAACCTTTCTCATAAATAAAGTGCAATTGAAATAAAATGTGGCTAATGCTCTTGCTAAGAGATTTGAAAGTATTCTAATTATCAAAACTGTGGGGGAAATAGAGTTAAAAGCTATTGAGTCAAAGCTTTAACATCCTAATTGTTTTGAAATTTAGAATCCAGTTGGAGCCATAGAGAAGTTCAAACTTAAGTATCAATTTTAGGCAGTTGACATGTTTTAGATAATTTTGATGATTTCACATAAATTTTACAAATATATAATGTCATTCCAATTTTGATGGTATTACATATTTAGAGAATTTACTTAGAATAATCATATTATTCCAATACGAAACATAAAAACTTGTCGATGTGTTTCCGATGTTTAGAATGTCGTTATATCATTCCAATTTTGACGATATATCTCTTTTATGGATTCTTGTTTCATTCCAATTTTTATGATTCAGAATTAACCATAATTGATTTGATTGTTCAATCATTCCAATATGAAACATGGTATAGTTCTTGTGTAGAAACTATAATAATTCTTGTTCTTTATTTAGTTAAAGAAACTTAATTGTGATGCTCGCGTTACATTTTTGCTAAGCTAATTATGAATTGTACTAAGTTCTTTTGTGGAACTAGATACTTTGTGAAATTCGTTGGAATTCTTAGAGATGTGTCTCTTGATATTCATGTTTTCAATATGCTAGCAAAGATGAAGGAGTTGAATCTGTCAACATAGATTTCAAAATAATGATTTGCTCAAAATGGAGGAGTAAACATAAAGCAGTGTGCAAGGATAGAGTTTCAGTCGAGAATAAATTAGTCACTTGCTTGGTAAAACTTCTGTTGAGTTTAAGACTCTTGTGTTCATTGAACTTAAAACTCTTATTTTGTTCTTGAAGTTTATTTGCTCTGTTTGATTTTCAAACTATGACAGATTATTCTAGTTGGTTTAGTCATTATGAACTATTCTGTTGTGATATGGTTTGGAAGCTATTTAATTTTTTTGGTTTAGTCTTTTTGAACTATTCGGATTTATAATTGATTTAGTCCTTATGAACTATACATTGAGTGATGCATTTCTTCTATTTTAAGACTGCTATCAGCCAGTCAGCTTCATGTTGAACTGATGAGATAATCCGGTACGTTTATATATTGAGAATATAGGAGGAGATTGTTGGATATATAGGTAAATTCTCACTATATGAATAATATTATGTGTAATATTATTCTATGGGTAACACGTGTGTTACGCGTACTAATTGTATGGATATCAGAACACGGGTTGAGTGGGTTGAGAACCCAGTACCCAAATCAGTATTTATCTTATAAATACTGGCTTATGATAGTAGTCCAGGTATTCCAGTTTTGATACCTAAGATAAATATCTCAAGCACCTTAGTCTAGGATATCTAGTATTAATTTATTCTATTGTCTCTCATAATCTCTAACATAAGTAACTCTAAGAGGAAATCACGGGTATCAGGTCGGCACTTAATTGTTTCGAAGCGTGGGCTGGGCTTAAGGTCAATCTAAGCAAAAGTTGTGTCCTGCCGCTAAGTGATCGGTTGTCATTGCCATTAGAGAATATTAAAGGACTTTTTGGATGTGTGGTAGGTGACTTCCCGCTGATTTATCTCTAGGTTCCCATTAGGAGCGGGGGGCTCAATAGAGAGGATTGGAATCTGCTGTTGGAGAAGATTCACAGGATGTTGGTTGGATGGAAGGGTCGTTTTCTTTCCTTGGGCAGTAGAATCACATTGATTAACTCAGTTTTAATCAGTCTGCCAATCTACCTAATGTCCATCTACGAACTGCCTCGGTGTGTAACCCCTGTTTCCGTAAATACATATTTTCTAAATATTTTCCGTATTTTAATTGTTTATAAATTCGTTATTATTTTAAACTCGACTTGGGCCTTCTATTAAAATCTTTTCGAACTGGAAATTATATTTACTTCGAATAAAAGTATATTCTGACTTCATTGTTTATTTTCTAAGTGATTGGCTATTTGTATCTTATTTTATTACTATTTGGATTTTTATAAACTTGTTTATCTCAAATCCTATTTGATATGTATATCAAATTATTATCATTGTTATTATTATCATTTTTATTATTCTTGTTATCTATACTATTATTAGTATTTTTACTATTAATATTATTACCCTTGATTTTAATTTAAAAATCGATTTCTATCGTTAATTGTATTTGTAGTCATTTCAAATAATTTCCATATTGTGGTACAAATATATTTTGTTATATAATCCTAATTTTTTATTTATTTATTATTTTATTTATTCTATTGGATCTTTTCATTTAGATCCTAATAACCCATTTAAATCCATAACCCATTTTCTTATTGGATAATCCAAAACCCAATCCTAACCCTAATCTACTGTTCTACCCCTTAACCTCAGCCGCCAAACTCTAATTCCCTGTTCACCCATTGTCCCCCCGCTCTCTCTTCAACCCTCCGAAACCCTACTCCCATCCTCCGAGCCTTTCCCTCCTGCTCGGCGACTCCCCCTGGCCTCCCCAGTCGCGCCTCGGCCTTCCCCCTGGCCACTGACGCCGCGACCCCCTGATCCCCGTCTCCTTCTGCCTCGCGACGCTACGAAGCTGCAGTGCCTCCAGCAGCCAGAACAACAACTCCTCCCCCTGCACTACCCAGCCACCGCCAGCCATCCCCATCCGCCTCGCGCCTCCTGCGCCGATCGCAGCAGCTCCCCGACCTCCTTCCTATCGCATCGCCCTCTGCTATACAGCCAGCCCTGCCAGCGCCCCTCCACAGCATCTCCGCCTCTCCCATGCGCTGCGCCCTGTCAACGATGGAGCCAGCCAGCGACAGCGCGCTGCCTGCATTATGCCCTTCACCCCGACGCCACCCACTGCAGTCGCGCAGCCAGCAGCCCCGACCGATGCACGCAGCTTCCCTACGTCGCGTTGACCACAACGCCGGTTGTCGTCCTTCGCCTTGCCACCAGTCCCGCCGCTCGCCGTCGCCAGAGCCATTGATCGGGTTGCTGTTTGTTGAGTTTGGGTCTTATTTGAATGTAGGTCGTTGTTTGATCAGATCTTGATTCTTGATTCTTGATCTTAATGGTTTGATTATGTCGTTCGATCGTTTTCGATCATCATTAAGATTTAATCATCATGTTTCTCACCTTTGATCTCGGTCGTCCGATCATTGACCAACGTGATCGTGATCATCGTCTCCATCATCATCAAGATCTCGATCTCGATCGTCGGATCTCTTTTGATCATCGCGATCGTGATCATCATCTTGATCTTGATCTTGATCTTCGATCTCAGTCGTCCGATCGACCGATCACACTTGATCTCGGCCCTTGATCCTCTCGATCGTCTCGTTCGTCTTCTACTTGGTGAGTTAAACATTTGATCCACTTTTTGTTCTTATTCATCAGTTGTCAATCATGGTATATTTACTCTTTTGGTACTCTTCTAATTCTTATATGTTTTATTTTTTGATCTCGACCGTTGGATTCGCTTGATCTTCATCTTGATCTTGATCATTATCGAGATCCGTGCCGATCGTGCTTGTCGCCCGAGATCCATTCCCGTTATTCTTCCGTCGGATTCGTCGGCTACACCCCTAAGGCAAGTATTCTTCTTGTACAATTATTGTTCTAGTACAAGCGTTTAATTGAAAATATTGTAAATAGATAGTAGTTGTGACTCCTCCTTGTCTCATCGGTTGTTGATCTTAAATAACTCCTCATCGATTCCATAATCTTAAGAGTCACAACCCTTCGTTGATATATTTACAAAACTAGTTGGACTCTTTTTATCTCCTGATTACTTGAACATGAACCCCTTGACTTGTAGACGTGTGTTGTATGATGTATTGTGTTGATCTTACATTCTTTAGAGTTGAGAAATACATGTGACTTGCTGACTTGGTCCCCAAAGCATCCGTATTTGAATCACACACTAATTTAGACTCACAATAGTCATTTATCATGCAACTTGTATATAAAAGAAATTCACTCTTGCTGTTGTACTTGTCTTTACTTGCTGTTTAGACCCCGATAAAACCAAAATATGAACTTGAGCCCTGAATATGAAATGTTTCCCTAAGTGTCTAGTTGTCAATAACATCTAGAATTTTCAAATTCCGAGTTACGGTCTAGGAGATATCGCAGTTTTACTGCTGCTGTGTCGGTAGTCGCAGATTCAAAACTGCTGCATCTCTTTAGTTGCAATTATTTTAACTATGCTACCAGTAAGTAATTTACTTGAAATTTTGCATGCTGTTACTGGACACCCTAGAGAACATTCCCAAATTTTCTCATAATTAATGAATAATGTTCCAACCCTGTTTCATATGTATAAACATAGTTTCACAAATTCTGGCTGAACACAAATACTGTATAGTTTGATGTTTTGACACATGTTACCACAACTTTTATGTACCTTAATTATATGTGTTAGAACCGGGCAGGAGTCTAGTTTCTAGACCTTCTAACAGATCCACATTTGCTATCTTGTAGCAACGGGAATTGCAGTTTTGGTGCAACAACCTCATGCCCGTATTTTTTATATACTTATTTTCTTCTCTGAACAATCGACTGAGATTTCAACAAGTCGACTGATCAGTTGTAATAATTATTTATTTTTCTCTCGACTAAGTCAACTGTACCTTAATACCAGTCGACTGTCGTGAATCAGTATGTCTTCAACTTCGAATCGTCACACAGTTTTTGAGAAAAATTTCTTATCCTTTGACTCGCCCTTGACTACTTTTTGAGCCGTTGATTTCATTTCCATTCAATCCCAGCCGTTCGCATCTGTTGAAAACCCTACTTCACTGCCTCCATCTTTTCACTTTTACTTTTACCCACTTCACTTTTACCAGATCTGAAACCCTGAAGAGAAAGAGCAAGATCGAGAAGTCGACTGAAGGAGCTGCTGTTTTCCAACTCCCTTTTGCTGTTTGATTCCATGTTCTTTGTTGGTATAATCTCTTCCCCTTCATTTTTTTTCATGGCACCGAAAAGATCCAAAACCTCTCATGTAGATGATAGTTCTACCTCTTAGGACTATTCTCAGTATCTTAGAAGTCCTGATCTCCTGGAGAAATGGTATATTATTTGGACCATTCTTATTTTTCCTGGTAGATTTGTCAATTTCAATGATCTTGATAGGTTTAACCTTGTCTCTCTCTTTCAAAACTGTAGCCTTTATGATTTTTTATCCTTAGAAAATCAACCACATTATTACCCTCAACTCATTTATCTCTTCTATACCAATATGAGAGTAGTTCAATCGGATGATGGAGAAGTTATCATTTATTCTTCTGTGAAAAATAAGAAGATTAAACTCACATCCGAATGAATTAATCTAATTATGGGTATCGATGATGAAGGACTTGATTTAGGAGAGATCATAATGGATGATGCATCTATCATGTCTAAAATCTTTTTGCCCAACCATGGACCCCCTATGTCTAATAAATCAATTACACCTATTACAAAACTTGTTGCTCAGATACTGTCCTATAATATTATCCCTAAAATAGGGAGTTATGATCAGTATTCCATGGAATTGCAACAAGCAGTCTATGCAATTTTTGGTAAAATCAATGTTAATTGGGGTCGTGTCATTTTTCCTAGAATTCACAAATCACATTCCCACTTTCTACCCTTTGGTGCTCTCCTTACTCGTGTTTTCTGTGCTTATGATATTGATCTCGACTCCGAGACAAATGCTGTTAAACACTATGAATGTTTCGATCATGCAAGTTTAGCACGCATGAAGCTTCTTGATCCTCCACCTAGCTCAACCACTAGGACTTCTCCTTACACCCAAGTTCCTTTAGCCACTTCTGCTAGACCATCTTCAGCCTCTAGCTCTTCTCGCCCCCGTGCTGATTTTGATGATCCACGCAGTCTCTATAGTGCTGTTAACTACCTCATGGATCGTCAAGATATCCTTGAATCCCAAATTTCCCATCTGACCCATCTGTTCACCTCTCAATTTCCACCTCCGTCTCAAGATGTCGAAGATGACGACGACGAAGATGAAAACTGATGATTTTATTTTATTTTTTTGCTATGTCTTTTTGTTGATGACAAAGGGGGAGAAAACCTCATATTACATATTAAAAACCTCATATTTGTGTATCTTTTTTAGTTCTGTTTTGTTCTCAAGTTGACTGATTTCTTGTGTTAAGTTGACTGATACGATATACTTTTTCAACTATGATTTTTGATGTTCAGTTTTGTGATGATTTATGCATTATGTGCTTTTGATAGGGGGAGCATATCAATGCTTGTATTACTTTCTTTTATTATCAGCTATTGTGTTGTCATCATCAAAAAGGGGGAGAATGTTGATTCTTGATTTTGATGATTACAACACACTGCAACATGTATCTGTGCTATACTGAATATAATTGCAGGTTGTATTAGAAGATACACAAAGGCCTCATTTCTCTAAAGCTGAACCAATGAACAAGCATAGCTCAGGATAAAGACAATGACTTCACTCAAGACTCAAGACTCAAGACTCAAATCAAGACAAATGTTTCAATGTCATTTATTTATGTGTCTTGTAAACAAATGTAATATTTTTCTTTATTGAGTCTTAGAATGATGTACAGCCTTGTCACACACACATACACTCACATATAAACTTTTTATAGTTGTGTGTTTTCAAATCCAAAGGTCAAAACAGCTTGAACTAGATTAGATATTGAGTACCAGTCGACTGCTACTTGTTCCAGTCGACTGAGTCTGTATAGAACTGCCTAATCTTATTCAAACTCTGACCAGTCGACTCATTATGGCAATCCAGTTGACTGTTCAAGTGCTTTTGACAGTTTTCTGTTTTAAAATTGCTTTTTCAAATTCTAATCTTTTTATTTCCGTTGGTTGACAGTTGGAACAACCGTTTCCCAACGTCCAGTGTATCTAACTCTATAAATAGAGATTAGAATCCACTGTGAATGATACAATACTCCAAGCAATTTTGAAATCTTAAGTTTTATACTTACAAGAGATAAAAGCTTTCAATTCACTAAGACTTGGTTCTCTGTCTTCAGTCCAGTATAACATTTGATTTCGTTCTGGACTGGATATAGAAGTCAACCATTTTAGCCACGTACTATATCACAATCGCAAACAAGGCTATAGGTTGATTGTAAACAATTTTTATTGTTTTCTTTTCCTCTCGGTTGGAGAGTAGGACTCTAGGGTGTAGAGTCAGGTTTGTCACTCTTGGTAGAAGAGTGGGTTGCTTTCTCTAGTTGAGAGAAAGGACTACGGGTTGGACAAGGTTGTTGTCTGAACGCCGTAGGATATTCTTGTAAACTTTTTCAAGAATAGTGGAAATCTCAAGTGGGTTGCTTGGGGACTGGATGTAGGTCGGAAGGACCGAACCAGGATACATCGTGTGCACTTTGTGGTTGTATCTCTCTACTTGCATTTCTATTTTCTCAGTTTGTGTTTTTACTGTGAAACTTGTCTGGACAGTCGACTGAGTACTCAGATAAGTCGACTGGTCAGACTCGTACTCTCTGAAGGTTATTTGCATGTTAAGTCGACTGTCTCAACTCTAAGTCGACTTCACAGACTTATTTAAATTAATTTTTATTTTTTTAATACAGTCGACTAGTGTATCCCTTAAGTCGACTGTACAGAAGAAAAATCTCTATTCCGCATTTTAATTTCTTATAAACACTATTCACCCCCCTCTAGTGTTTGTTGCCTTGCCTACAGGATCCAACACTTGGTATCAGAGCAAGGTTAAGGGTTATGGCAACTTCTTCAAATGCAAATCAGTACCATGAAGGCCAATCTACACAAAGGCCACCTCTCTTCAATGGAACAAATTACAATTATTGGAAGTGCAGAATGAAGATCTACCTTCAATCCATCAATTATGAAATATGGAACATGACTGAAACAGAATACACTGCTCCCACTATTCCATATGCACAATGGAATGATGGCATGAAGAACCAAACAATGAATAATGCAAAAGCGATGAATGCTTTATTTTGTGCTCTTACAAAGGAGGAGTTCAACCGTTTGTCAAATTCAACAACCGCACATCAAATCTGGCACACACTTGAGGTAACTCATGAAGGAACAAACAAAGTGAAAGAATCTAAAATATCTGTTCTTGTTCACAGGTTTGAAATGTTCCGCATGAAGGAAAATGAAAGTGTGTCCGAGATGATCATCAGATTTACTGACATTACAAACTCACTTGTGGCACTTGGAAAGATATACACTCAAGCAGAGATGGTGAGAAAAGTTCTTCGTGCACTTACTCCTGAATGGGAAAAGAAGACCACTGCAATAGAAGAGACCAATAATTTATCACAACTTTCTCTTGATAATCTTGTGGGAAATCTAATGGCTTATGAGGTTCAAATTGAAGAACAGAAGAAGGATGCTGAATCACAACAGTCAAAGAAGAAAACATTAGCATTCAAAGCCATGACAGACTCCGAAGATGAAGAAGAAGATGAGGAGGAGATTGCTATGTTCACAAGGAGATTCAAAAAATTTCTAAGAAAAGGTAAGTTCAATTCGAAGTTTAAAGATTCTAATGATCCTCCAACTTGTTTCAGGTGTAATAAAACAGGCCATATGAAGAAGGATTGTCCACTAGAAAATACAAAATCTAAGAGAAAGACATCCAACTTCAAGAAGGACAAGTACACTAAGAACAAGTTCGCCAAAAACAAAAAGGCATATCAAGCAACTTGGGATGATAGCGATTCTTCTTCAGAAGAAGAAATTGATGAAACCAACGAAAGTTGCAAACATGTGTTTCATGGCATCACAGAATCAAGTAAGTAATGATTATGATTCAGATGATTTACTTGATGCATTCAACGAAATTTTTCAAGAATTGAAAAAAGAAAAGATTAGAGTTAAGAACCTAGAGAAAGTTAATCAAACACTTTCTCAAGAGAATCTTAACCTTGATAAAGAAGTAAAATCGTTAAATTCTCGTATTTCAAGTTTAGATATGGATCTTGAATCTCTAAAGAAGAATTATGAAGAGATATCTAAGAACGTATCTAAGTTCAATAAAGGAAAAGAGAATTTAAACGATGTTCTTCAAAATCAAGTAAAATCTAGTCAAAAGTTTGGACTTGGTTTTAAAAAATCTCTTGCAATGGATCTTTCTTCTAAAAGCACTAGTATAAATAAACCCTGAATCTATTTCTAGTGTTAAACATAAACTGTATGAGTTCTTTGAAAAGCCTAAGCTTGTAAGTTTTATTGATAAAGGCAAATCTAAAGTTCAGCCAAGTCGAATGTATCCATCCACCAGTCGCCTGTCCAGAGGTACTGAGTCTTATTCAACAAGACCAAAACCTCATATAAGTCGACTTACTTTTTCATCCAGTCGACTGACATACAGTAGAAGTCGACTGAAGGATGTTATAAAGTCGACTGGACAGAGCAAACTTGTATGGGTTCCAGTCAATTTGAGTTTGAATGATAGAACTACTTATATCAACTCATATATGTTAAGCGTATGTAATTCTGTTAATTTTATTCCTGCTTATGGAGGAAGATCAAACTCATTATGGGTTTGGTTTCCCACAAACTAATATGTTTTGGACCCAATGAAAAGGGTACCATATTCACATTGAAAATTTTATAGGTACCAAAGAAAGATCGTTGGATACTTGACAGTGGATGTTCTAAGCATATGACTGGTCATGCCAACCTCCTATCCACCATACAAAGCATTAATGGAGGAACAGTTACTTTTGGTGATGACAATAAAGGAAAAGTCATAGGAATCAGCATGGTTGGTAAAAACACTAACCCTTCTATAGAAAATATTTTATTAGTTAGGGGACTTAAACATAATCTGTTAAGTATTAGTCAACTATGTGATAAAGGTTATAAAATTGTGTTTGAAAAAGATACTTGCTTAATTTATGATTCCACTATGCAAAACATTATTTTTCAAGGTTTTCGCAAAAACAATATTTATGAATTATGTTTGAATACAAATGAGTTTTCAAATGATTTCTGTTTAATAGCTTCTAATAATGACTCTTGGCTTTGGCATAGACGATTTGGTCATGTGAATATGAAAAATCTCTTTAAAGTATCTAAGTATAACCTAGTTAAAGGACTGCCAAGACTATCCTTTAAAAAGGATAAGTTATGTGATGCATGTCAACTAGGGAAACAAATCAAATCTACTTTTAAAATAAAAGAAGTAATTTCTACTAGTAGGCCGCTCGAATTAATTCATATGGATTTATTTGGCCCTACTAGAGTTGCTTCTTTAAATAAAAGTATATATATATTTGTTTTAGTAGATGATTTTTCACGATTCACTTGGACATTCTTCTTAAAACATAAAAATGATGCTTTTGATGAATTTACAAATTTTTGTAAACGAATTTAAAACCAAAGATCTCTAACCATAGTCACTATTAGAAGTGATCATGGTGGAGAATTTGAAAATGAAACATTTACAGAATATTGCAACAAGAATGGTATAACACATTCATTTGCATTTCCTAGGGCTTCACCAAAAATGGAGTGGTTGAAAGGAAAAATAGGACTTTGCAAGAATGTGCACGTACCATGCTTGTTGAAAGCAATTTACCTAAGTATTTTTGGGCTGAAGCTGTTGCTACAGCCTGTTATAATTTAAACAGGATCTTGATAAGACCTAAGCTAAAGAAGACTTGTTATGAGTTATTTTTTAACAAAATTCCTAAAGTCTCTTACTTTAAGACATTTGGTTGTAAGTGTTTTATTCTGAACACTAAAGATAATTTAGATAAATTTGATCCTAGATTTAATGAGGGTATCTTTATAGGATACTCAAATAGGAGTAAAGCATATAGAATCTTCAACAAGTCAACAATGACTATTGAAGAATCAATGCATGTTACATTTGATAAATCTCTGCCTTCATCAAATTTAATTAAAGATGATGAAACTGATTCATCACCTTTAAATAAAGTAATTGCATCTTTAGAACAAACTAGTCTCGCGGATAAGTCGACCGATCAGGATGTCAAGTCGACTGATGTAAATTAGTCGACTGAGACACTTGTCAAGTCGACTGATCCTATTGTGATATCTCCAACTTTACCAAAATTTTTTGTTGAAGTTAGAGATCATCCTCATGACTTAATAATTGGTGACATCTCCCATAGTATTCAGACAAGATCACATATTAATATGATATCTCACACAGCCTTCTTGTCGGATTTTGAACTGAAAAATATACAAGAAGCATGTGAGAACGAATTTTGGATGAATGCCATGCAAGATGAATTAAACCAATTCATAAGGAATGATGTATGGGATTTAGTTCCACGACCTCCTGATCATACTATTATTGGTACCAAATGGGTATTCAAAAATAAGTTAGATGAATCAGGACAAGTTGTTAGGAACAAAGCTAGACTAGTTGCTCAAGGATATAATCAAGAAGAAGGCATAGATTTTGATGAAACATATGCTCCTGTTGCTAGATTAGAATCAATTCGTATTTTATTATCTTTTGCTTGTTTTATGAATTTTATACTTTATCAAATGGATGTTAAAAGTGCTTTTCTTAATGGGTTTATAAAAGAGAATGTTTATGTTAAACAACCACCAGGTTTTGAACATGAACAATTCCCAAACCATGTTTTTAAATTGAAAAAGGCTTTATACGGTCTTAAACAAGAACCACGTGCTTGGTATGATCGATTGAAAACTTTTCTTTTAGAAACAGGTTTTGAGATAGGTAAAGTAGATACTACTTTGTTTATTAAGAGAATTAAGAATGATATTTTAATCATACAAATATATGTTGATGATATAATTTTTGGTTCTACTAATAATAATCTATGTCAAGAGTTTGCTAACACCATAAAAAACGAGTTTGAGATGAGTCACATGGGTGAACTCAATTATTTTCTTGGACTACAAATTAAACAGTCTTCAAATGGCATATTTATTAATCAAGGAAATATGCAAAGGAATTACTCAAACGGTTTAACATGGATAGCACAAGTAATAAATCCACACCTATGGCTACTACCACTACCGTTGACAAAGATATATTAGGTAAGAGTGTCGATCAGAAACTCTATCGAGGTATGATTGGCTCACTCTTATATATAACTGCTAGTAGACCAGATATTATGTTCAGCGTATGTTTGAGTGCTAGATATCAGTCTAGTCCTAAAGAATCTCATTTAAAAGCTGTGAAACAAATTTTAAGATATATTAAAGGCACATCTGATTATGGTTTATTTTATCCACGTACCGATAATTTCCAACTTTTGTCGTACAGTGATGCTGATTTTGCTGGTAGTAAAACTGATCGCAAGAGCACTAGTGGGACATGTCACTTTTTGGGACATTCACTAGTTTCTTGGTGCAGTAAAAAGCAAAATTCAGTATCCCTATCTACTATAGAAGCTGAATATATTGCTGCAAGTTTGGCATGTGCACAGATTTTGTGGATGAAGCAAACCCTATTAGATTATGGTATATCTTTTGAAAAATCTTCAATAATGTGTGATAATACCAGTGCAATTAACTTATCTAAAAATCCGGTTCAACATAAACGTACGAAACATATTGATATTCGACATCATTTTCTATGTGATCATATTTTAAAAGGAGACATATCTTTAGACTTTATCTCTAATGATAAACAAGTAGCCGATATCTTTACAAAACCCCTTAAAGAAGACACTTTTATTACTTTAAGAAGAGAACTAAGGATATGTGATTTTCTTGATATTTGTTGAAAATAATTTTTTTTTTAAGTCGACTTGTATATGCTGTTCAGTCGACTTGCCCGTATTTTTTATATACTTATTTTCTTCTCTGAACAATCGACTGAGATTTCGACAAGTCGACTGATCAGTTGTAATAATTATTTATTTTTCTCTCGACTAAGTCAACTGTACCTTAATACCAGTCGATTGTCGTGAATCAGTATGTCTTCAACTTCGAATCGTCACACAGTTTTTGAGAAAAATTTCTTATCCTTTGACTCGCCCTTGACTACTTTTTGAGCCGTTGATTTCATTTCCATTCAATCCCAGCCGTTCGCATCTGTTGAAAACCCTACTTCACTGCCTCCATCTTTTCACTTTCACTTTTACCCACTTCACTTTTACCAGATCTGAAACCCTGAAGAGAAAGAGCAAGATCGAGAAGTCGACTGAAGGAGCTGCTGTTTTCCAACTCCCTTTTGCTGTTTGATTCCTTGTTCTTTGTTGGTATAATCTCTTCCCCTTCATTTTTTTTCATGGCACCGAAAAGATACAAAACCTCTCATGTAGATGATAGTTCTACCTCTTAGGACTATTCTCAGTATCTTAGAAGTCCTGATCTCCTGGAGAAATGGTATATTATTTGTACCATTCTTATTTTTCCTAGTAGATTTGTCAATTTCAATGATCTTGATAGGTTTAACCTTGTCTCTCTCTTTCAAAACTGTAGCCTTTATGATTTTTTATCCTTAAAAAATCAACCACATTATTACCCTCAACTCATTTATCTCTTCTATACCAATACGAGAGTAGTTCAATCGGATGATGGAGAAATTATCATTTATTCTTCTGTGAAAAATAAGAAGATTAAACTCACATCCGAATGAATTAATCTAATTATGGGTATCGATGATGAAGGACTTGATTTAGGAGAGATCATAATGGATGATGCATCTATCATGTCTAAAATCTTTTTGCCCAACCATGGACCCCCTATGTCTAATAAATCAATTACACCTATTACAAAACTTGTTGCTCAGATACTGTCCTATAATATTATCCCTAAAACAGGGAGTGATATGGCTAAAAATGGGGTTAAATCGGAACCGTCCAGATTGGGCACGAATCTTGAAGCTTGGGGGTAAAAAGGTGATTTCACATACAAATGAGTCCAAAACGGGTACTGGATCTCCTTCTCACAGAATCAATAACCTGCAAACGGGTCCACTCCAATTGGGTGCGGGTCCCGATACGAGGCAAACCCAGACCAACAAAAGACAAATCAGGGTCACTGATTTGGCCAAGTCAACGGGCCTGATTTGCTCTCACCGGGGATCAGGGATTAGTTTCCTAAACAGACTGTGAGGATTTTACTCCTGACAGTTACACAGGGAATCAGGCCCCTAATCACTCCCGTGGCGACTATAAATACCTCCCTCCTACCACTGTGACCAGGTAATCACTCTTTTTCCACCTTAAAGCTCTTTCTTAATCACCACTGATTACTGACAAGAGCGTCGGAGGGTGCGTCGCCGGAATCAACCCCGGTGTATCGCACTTCCTTGCAGGTAGCGGCAGGAAGAAGGCTTGGATCAGCTGTTCAGGCTTCCTACGAACTCACAAATCTCATCTGTTTACCCCCACACCGAAATCAGTGGTAACAGGGAGTTATGATCAGTATTCCATGGAATTGCAACAAGCAGTCTATGCAATTTTTGGTAAAATCAATGTTAATTGGGGTCGTGTCATTATTCCTAGAATTCACAAATCACATTCCCACTTTCTACCCTTTGGTGCTCTCCTTACTCGTGTTTTCTGTGCTTATGATATTGATCTCGACTCCGAGACAAATATTGTTAAACACTATGAATGTTTCGATCATGCAAGTTTAGCACGCATGAAGCTTCTTGATCCTCCACCTAGCTCAACCACTAGGACTTCTCCTTACACCCAAGTTCCTTTAGCCACTTCTGCTAGACCATCTTCAGCCTCTAGCTCTTCTCGCCCCCGTGCTGATTTTGATGATCCACGCAGTCTCTATAATGCTGTTAACTACCTCATGGATCGTCAAGATATCCTTGAATCCCAAATTTCCCATCTGACCCATCTGTTCACCTCTCAATTTCCACCTCCGTCTCAAGATGTCGAAGATGACGACGACGAAGATGAAAACTGATGATTTTATTTTATTTTTTTGCTATGTCTTTTTGTTGATGACAAAGGGGGAGAAAACCTCATATTACATATTAAAAACCTCATATTTGTGTATCTTTTTTAGTTCTGTTTTGTTCTCAAGTTGACTGATTTCTTGTGTTAAGTCGACTGATATGATATACTTTTTCAACTATGATTTTTGATGTTCAGTTTTGTGATGATTTATGCATTATGTGCTTTTGATAGGGGAGCATATCAATGCTTGTATTACTTTCTTTTATTATCAGCTATTGTGTTGTCATCATCAAAAAGGGGGAGAATGTTGATTCTTGATTTTGATGATTACAACACACTGCAACATGTATCTGTGCTATACTGAATATAATTGCAGGTTGTATTAGAAGATACACAAAGGCCTCATTTCTCTAAAGCTGAACCAATGAACAAGCATAGCTCAGGATAAAGACAATGGCTTCACTCAAGACTCAAGACTCAAGACTCAAATCAAGAC
This sequence comes from Hemerocallis citrina, assembly GCA_017893485.1. Classification (NCBI taxonomy): domain Eukaryota; kingdom Viridiplantae; phylum Streptophyta; class Magnoliopsida; order Asparagales; family Asphodelaceae; genus Hemerocallis; species Hemerocallis citrina. The sequence continues at coordinate 244,243,706 of CM030364.1, read as the reverse complement.
AAATGTTTCAATGTCATTTATTTATGCGTCTTGTAAACAAATGTAATATTTTTCTTTATTGAGTCTTAGAATGATGTACAACCTTGTCACACACACATACACTCACATATAAACTTTTTATGGTTGTGTGTTTTCAAATCCAAAGGTCAAAACAGCTTGAACTAGATTAGATATTGATTACCAGTCGACTGCTACTTGTTCCAGTCGACTGAGTCTGTACAGAACTGCCTAATCTTATTCAAACTCTGACCAGTCGACTCATTATGGCAATCCAGTCGACTGTTCAAGTGCTTTTGACAGTTTTCTGTTTTAAAATCGCTTTTTCAAATTCAAATCTTTTTATTTCCGTTGGTTGACAGTTGGAACAACCGTTTCCCAACGTCCAGTGTATCTAACTCTATAAATAGAGATTAGAATCCACTGTGAATGATACAATACTCCAAGCAATTTTGAAATCTTAAGTTTTATACTTACAAGAGATAAAAGCTTTCAATTCACTAAGACTTGGTTCTCTGTCTTCAGTCCAGTATAACATTTGATTTCGTTCTGGACTGGATATAGAAGTCAACCAGTTTAGCCACGTACTATATCACAATCGCAAACAAGGCTATAGGTTGATTGTAAACAATTTTTATTGTTTTCTTTTCCTCTCGGTTGGAGAGTAGGACTCTGGGGTGTAGAGTCAGGTTTGTCACTCTTGGTGGAAGAGTGGGTTGCTTTCTCTGGTTGAGAGAAAGGACTACGGGTTGGACAAGGTTGTTGTCTGAACGCCGTAGGGTATTCTTGTAAACTTTTTCAAGAATAGTGGAAATCTCAAGTGGGTTGCTTGGGGACTGGATGTAGGTTGGAAGGACCGAACCAGGATACATCGTGTGCACTTTGTGGTTGTATCTCTCTACTTGCATTTCTATTTTCTCAGTTTGTGTTTTTACTGTGAAACTTGTCTGGACAGTCGACTGAGTACTCAGATAAGTCGACTGGTCAGACTCGTACTCTCTGAAGGTTATTTGCATGTTAAGTCGACTGTCTCAACTCTAAGTCGACTTCACAGACTTATTTAAATTAATTTTCATTTTTTTAATACAGTCGACTAGTGTATCCCTTAAGTCGACTGTACAGAAGAAAAATCTCTATTCCGCATTTTAATTTCTTATAAACACTATTCACCCCCCCTCTAGTGTTTGTTGCCTTGCCTACAGGATCCAACACCTTAAACATGTATCCTACCTAACCTAGGCTTGTCCCATGTTCTTGATTATGTTTGCTTGACATGTTCGCACACTTTCATGCTTGCTTGATGATAATAATAAACAATAAGCCGGGTTTTAAGGGAAAGACCATAGTAGTGGACAATATAGGTAAGTGTACTCGGAAGGGGCCTGTGTTTCCCAATACTCGGTTCATGAACCTGTTGCACCTTGATGTATTCATGAAGCCATTACTTGGCTCATGAACCCATTGTATGGTTCTTGAACCTGTTAGTATTCACGAACTTGCTTCGTGAACCTGTTATTTTATTTTCGTATTCATGAACCGTACCTGCTTGATACTTGATGCCTGAGTACACCGCCCTTTAAAATCTACCACTAGGCCTGAACGAAATTGCATTGACTATATCAACCATGTGATAAAAGGATGACACATGAAGTGCTACCTAGATAGTAATAACTATAAGACTTGACACATGATAATTGAACATGATACATGCTTACTTGATACTTGATGACATGATACATGAGACTTGATACTTGAACATAATACTTGACACTTGCTACTTGATACTTGTACCTGACAACTTGACACATTAGACTTGTTACTTGTTACTCGACACTTGTACGTGATACTTATTACTTGATGCATGACACAATTACATGTTCACTAGCCACTTGTTCTACTACTAGTATTTGTTACCCAATCTTGTCTCTCGAGTTGTCTTTCTTGCTAGCTAATTTCTTGAATCCCCACTACTTGTTGTATCCCTATTACATTCTTGATTCCAAATCTTGTTCCATGTTGCTTGTACTTGTTTTACTATTTGCGGCCCTAACTTGCACTAAAGACATTTGTCTTGTTTTCCCTATTTTCTCCTTTCATATTTTTACAAACAGACTTTAGAGACAAATTGCCAGCTGAAATTGGTGAGTAGACATTCTATGCTTCGCTTGGAGCAAGGATTTGCTTAAATTATTTGTTTTCTTTGAGTTATTTATTTCTTGCTACTTAAAAACTTGTAACGGGCTTATGTTCCCGAGTTTTTATCTTTTGATCCAGAGTTGAAAACTATTTGGGATATTATTATTTGTTTCAATTGTTTTCTGTTGCTTAATAAATTATTCATGCGTGCATGGTTGTGTACATTTTGTTATATTCTTGTTATGATGCTGAGTCGATCCTACAGCTCATGAATGATGAAAATCATTTGCTGGGGTTTGTCACGCGCTTGTATTCCGTGTTTTTGGGAAGCGGAGCGTGACACAGTGGGTATCCAATAAAATTTACGAAGAGGGGAGGAGATTCCTATGGAAAGGTACTGATGAAGCCGACAAGGGATTCCCTTTGGTGAGATGGGGTAGGGTTTGTAAGATGAAGGAATTGGGCGGACTAGGCATTTTGAGCATTTGAGACATGAATCAGGCACTATTGAGTAAATGGTGGTGGAAAATGAGGGCTAGATGAAACTATTGATGGTGTAAATCATTCTCAGCCTATCGCAATAGGAAGAAGTTTAGGTTTGGGGAAAGAAGCCAACACGGAAAGGCATCCTTTTTGTGGAAGGGGGTGGCGAAGGAAGGGAAAACTTATAACGCTAATACGACGTGTTTAATTGCCAAAGGCAATGACACTAGATTCTGGAAGGACAAATGGTGCGGCAACAACACCCTGCTCAGTTTATTCCCCATTGCGGCAAACGCTACATTGAATTTAGATTCGACTGTAGCGGATGTCTGGAACAATAACATTCTGAGACTCAAAGTGTTAGAGGATCTTATCCCGGAGAGCATTGACCAGCTAGAAAATCTTAACAACTTTATCAGGCTTAACAGTAGGATTTCCACCGAGAGAGATGACGAGCGAGTTTGGAATTTGGACCGGTCCAAAGCTTTCAACGTTAGATAGATGTATAAATTTCTTAATGATGGGGGCCTGAGGTGCAAAGACGCTAATATCATTTGGAAGACTAAAGCACCAATGAGGGTTAGAGTATTCCCATGGCTCGTCAAGAATGATGCGATTTTATCAAGAGCTAATTTGGTTAAACGAGGTCTACTTATCGACGCCAATTGTCCCAGGTGCAACAATAGTGTCGAGGATAGTGATCACGTTCTTTTCTCCGAACCTAGGGCTAGACTAGGTTGGGAAACGGTCTGTTTAGGATTCGGGTCTGTAGAGTGCCCGGCGTCTTGTTCCGTGGTTTTCGAGCAAAGGAAAGATTTGAGGGGTACTTACGAGGTTAAGGAAAGATGGGACACTTTGGTAGCTGTAACTCTTTGGGGTCTTTGGCTAGACCGTAACGATTTATGCTTTCGTAATATCAGCAATAGATTTTCTTCGACTATGCATAACAACTGTTACCTTTTCAATGCATGGACAGGTCAAGATGGAGTTAGGAAAAGGCTTCGTATGGAGGAGTAGTAGTGCCTGAGGACGACTACTGACCAGTGCGGAGATTGGAACATCCTTTGTGCCTGGAGATGATATTTTGTTTCTTTATGTATCTTCAAATGCTTTTAGATATGGTTTATTTTAATGTTGTTGTTTAGACGTATTTTGCTTAGACTTTGTAATCTTTATCTACTTGTTTCGTTAATTTTGCATTAATGAAGTGATGACGGGGTCATCTTTTTTATCAAAAAAAAACTCAAGAAAAAATAAGATTGTGGGTTATAAGTTATAACACGGATTAACAAAAAAAAACATTTAGAACATGGAACTAACCTTTTCATGCAAATCATAATCTTGTAGGAAAAATCTAACCCCAAACCAAACTCGATTTTTTTGCCGTACTGACCCACTTTTTGAAAATATCGAGCGATCTGACCCATTTTCAAAAGTATTTACCCAACTGATCCTGTTTTGGATTCGTCAACATTAACCGTTAATGGAAATAACGGCATAGGTTATTTACATGCTGTTGTTTCCAATAGCAGCATCTGTTAAAAAAATTTGCATGCCGTTATTTGGAGTAACTATATTGGTTAACTTATTCCAAATCGTGTATTCTCCTTGACTTGGACAAAAAATGCAAGTGTGAAAAAATTCTATAGCTGATGCCGTTGTTTGGAACAACGACAACAACATTATAGATGCCGTTGTTAGGAATATCAGCATCAGTTATAATATTCATTGTTAGAAATAACTGATGTCATTGTTTGGAACATCGGCAACAATTCATTTTATTATTTATACTTGGCTAATATATTTCTGTGAACTGTTGCCGCTGAATCTAAGAACGACAACAATATTCTAATGTCATTGTTTAAAAGAACGATTGTGGAGAAAAAGAGTTTAATGAGTATTATAACTGATGTCGTTATCTCTAATAACGACATCAGTCATACGAATGTCGTTCTTGGGAATAACAACATTATTTATAAGTTGTTTCAGTACTTTGAATTTTTTCCAAGTCAGAAGATTCACACTTGTATAAGAAATGTACTATGCCGTTTTTCCAAACAATGACATGCTTAAAAAAATTTAACTGATGTCGCTTTTGGGAAGAACGGCATGGTATTAACCTATGTCGTTATTTTCAAAAACGGTTAATGCTGATGTGTCCAAAAATGGATCAGTTAGGTAAGTATTTTCGAAAGTGGGTCAGATCGCTAAATATTTTCAAAAAGTTGATCGGTACGGTAAAAAATCCACCAAACTCCTCCACCCACCCATCTAGAGTTGGTATCGGGTCCTATCGGGTAGGGTCCTCCACCACTTGGACCCGGACCCGGTACCTCACGGGTCCAAAAATTGGAGCCGGACCCGGACTTGCAAGAACTGGTTCCGGGTCCTAGCTAAAAAAAATTGCCCATCGGGTCCGGTAGTAGAGAATATATATTTGCACTTAAGTATTTTTGTACCCGATATCCTACGATTCTAACAATTTTTGCACTTAAGTATATGAATTAATATTATATTTACATATCTGTCTTCAACAATTACTTTTATATGTATATTCCTGTAACCCATTATTCAAATTCTATATGTTTAGGGATAACGGGTCCGGGTCCGGGTCGGTTCTATTTTGAGCAGACCCGGACCCGGACCCAAAAGTGCATCGATCTTATTTTAGGACCTGGATCCGGACCCGTATAGATTGGGTCGGTTCCGGTCCAATGCCGGGTCCGGATCAGATCCGGGTCGGGTCCGGGTATCGGGTAAATGTGACAGTGCTGCACCCATCACCAGAATTTTTATCCAAAATGACCCACTTTTTAAAAGTATTTACCAAACTGATCCACTTTCAAAACTAATTTTCAAAATGACTCACTCGATATCTCAGATAGCGAGTTTGGTCAAAACTTCATCGCTATCTGAGATAGCGAGTGTATGTTGAGGTGTTTTAACTTGAAAAAAATACCAATTCAGACTCGTTATCTCGGATAGTGAGTTTGGTAAAAACATTATCGCTATCTAAGATAGCGAGTATGTGTTGAGTTGTGTCCCCACCACTTGGATAAAAAACTGAAAAAATATATTAAGTTAAGACTCGTTATCTCATATAACGATTGTGTTTGTACCACACTCGCTAGCTGAGATAGTGAGTGTCGATTGGAGAGGTTTTTAAAGACTCGATACTTCGCTCTCTCTCTCACTTCTATCTTTCCATTAGGTACTAAAATATCACTTGTCAGAAATTTCAGTTGTATCATATTCCATGTTCTCATGTGTTGGTGGTCTGTGCATATCGTGCAATTGATTAGAAGCCATATATCGATACATTTTATTCTATTAGTGCCTTAGCACAAACATGAGCTCTCACCTCATCGACACTAGATCCAACATATTAGCCTGTTTTTAATGGACCATGCCTCGTAGCTGATACGAGCCTGCATTGTTATAAGAAAGAGAAAAGTGAGAGAGAGAGCGAAATAGTGAGTCTTTAAAAACCTCCCCAATCGACACGTTCTATCTTAGTTAGCGAGTGTGGTACAAACACAATCGCTATCTGAGATAACGAGTCTTAACTTGATATTTTTCTTCAGGTGGTGGAGAAACAACTTAACATATACTCGTTATTTCAGATAGTACATGTTTTCACCAAACTCACTATCTGAGATAGAGAGTCTAAACTTGGTATTTTTATTCAAGTTAAAACAGCTCAACATACACTTGCTATCTCAGATAGCGATGAAGTTTTGATCAAACACGCTATCTGGGTCGTTTTGGTAATTAGTTTCAGAAGTGGGTCGGTTTTGTAAATACTTTCAACAAGTGGGTCATTTTGGAAACAAATTCCCATCACCAGTACCACACACATTCCATCACAAACCGTTCCGCTGTCTCGCGGGAACCAAATAACACTTCTCTCCACTGTCCCAGACTCCAGAGTTTGTCAAACCGAATCCCACCACTGTAACAACGAACAATAACCAAGCCAAAGCCATCTCCGCGGGTCACCACACCGTCCATTTATCTAACCAGATTCCAACCCGAGCTTCGAATCTTAGCTCCAAACCGAAGACGACGACCATGGTGATTCTCACTTCAATCTCACCCCCACCTCATCCATTCCAACCCCTTCGTCCTCTTCATTCCAAATTCCCCAGCCATAATTCGCCGAACTCAACAAGATTCCGTTTCCGATTCCGATGCAGAGGAGTCGCTGTCGCTTCCAGCCTCTGCGAGTTCGAAACCCTAACCCTAGATTCCCAATCTCTCACAGTCAAGGAGTACTTCACCGAGGCGGAGCTACTCGCCGCTGTTCGCCTGAGAATCCGCACCTTCAACGAGTTCAATCAGTCCACCTTCAACATCGAGGTAGTAGCAGTAGTAATAGTAGCATTTGAGTTAATTAATTGAGTAAAGATTCGATCTTGATGTTATTTCTTGTTTGTCAAGTGTTGTTTTTAGGAGCATCAGAGGTATCTGACGGAGAGGGAGTATGAGGCGCTGAAGGATCGGGTTTGTGGGATGAGGATGAGTTTTAAGAGGGTTTCTTGCATTAATGCGACGGTACCGATGCTGCCGGAGATCATGAGTGCATATGAATTGTGTGCTTCGTGTAAGGTATGGTCACTTGATGGTAGTTTTATGGTAAAGTTGGTAATTTTGATGAGAATTGTTGTTTGTATTCATGGGAGTGATATGAAGTTGCATACGTGTTAGTTTGCAACATTTAGGTGAAGATGATTGTAATGTTTCTAAGTGTAACTGTTTGAATATCAAACACCTTTGCCATATATTGCTTGACTTTAGCTATATGAATCTCATTATCACCGGCAAGGACTATGTCATCAACATAAACTGCTAACACGGTTGTGTGTTGTTGTCCATGATGAATAAAGAAAGAATGGTCAAAGGCACTTCTTCTAAACCCAATAGTAAGAAGTGCGCTGCTGAGTTTATCGAACCAAGCTCGTGGAGATTGTTTTCATCCATAAACTGCTTTCTTCAACTTGCAGACGTGGTGGTAAAGAAGGAAAAGACCCCGGAGGCAAGGCCATCTAAATCTCCTCTTGGAGTTCCCCGTGAAGAAAAGCATTCTTAACATCAAGTTGATGAAGTGACCAAGACTTATTCGCAGCTACTGCTAATAAAAGACGAATAGATGTCAATTTAGCAACTGTGCAAAAGTGTCTTGATAAGTTCATTGGACCATGATATCAAATTTTGACCGATACCAAGATGCATAGGTTGAGTGGGATTGAAAATTTTCCGTTGATTTTTCCCTACATGTTCGATATTACCGGCAAATTGCAGGCAATCCAATAATGATACCAAGATTTAGAAACATGCATAGGATGGGTAGTAATTTAAATGGAGTCACAACAGACAGGAGTGGTTCTAGAGTTGCCAAACCAATATCATTAAGTGGTTGAATCATTGAACGACGATCGGTGACATCATGAGCTGAATCAAACATTATGAGGTTGATAGACGATGATGCTAGAGGAAAATAGAGATCAAGATAAAATGCCATGTTCACGAGAAGAAAAGATAAAATGCTGCGAAGATGTTGCATGGTTCTTTCTAGATGAGCACAATAACTAATATGCGAAGCAGACACAAATTGACTCCGTTGTTGTGAAAAGCCCACTAAAGCCCCTGCGTTTAATTTACTAGTAATTTATAGTGCGCTGCACATCTTAATATATATATTAAGTAAAGCGTAGTGATGATTCGAACATGAGACCTCCGTCATATTAGTTATGTATGCGTGATACACGCAAGTTGGTTTTGTTGATTGAAAAATTAATTTATATGTACGTGCGTTTTACAAGTTTCTTGGATTTGTATTGGGGAGTTACTTTGTACGCGCGTTGCACGCGTTGGTAGATTTACAAATGACAACTCCAACTCTCCCATTGTAATAGTTACTAGTAATTTACACGTGCGATTCACGTCTTAATAATTATATTTATTCCGACGTAGCCTGGCCTCGAACCTGAGACCTCTTTTATATTAGTTATGCAAGGGCATGCACGTAAGTTGGTAGATTTACAAACGACAACTCCACCTCTCCCATTGTAATAGTTATAGATAATCCCAGTTTTTCTTTAGTTTAAAGTGCTTTAGCTCAGCTTCTATATATATGGTGAACATTGTTTTCCGAAGCTTTTATAATCATATTTCAGTTTTTTAGTGTAGAAATGTAAATTGTATAAATTATTTAATTAGTTATGCACTTTCTCAAAATTTTATTTTTATTCCATAATTGTTTATTATGTATTTTATAAATTTATATTAAAAACGTTCTTAGCTCATTTTGTCTCAAAAGCCATGCCAAAGCCCTAACCCCTAATGCTTAAGCCTTGCCTTCGTGCTTCGCTCCACTTTCCACAACATTAACTAATTCTAAATGCGAAGACATGAACAATACTTGACACTGTTTATGGTGTTGCCAACTAGGTAACAGATAGTGCATAGGATCAGATATTGGAACACTGACATTAGGGTTTAACTTATATTGAGTTCAATTGTAGGTGCAAATATTTGGAGGTGTTACATTCAACCATCTTCTTAACCCGTGGCATGGGAGTATTGCTTTACGCTATCCATAATTGTCTGCTCATGCAACCCCATGCACGATACTGTATCTTGTTTTTCGGCTCCATTGTAAATATTGGATGTTATTTGTGAGCTTGGTCTTGTAAATATTGGATGTTATTTGTGAGCTTGGTCTATTGCTTATTTGAGATCCTCCTTGTCCTTGGCAACAATCTCATCTTGAATAACATTTTTACCTTCAACATCTAATAAACGTACGACACCATTTATTGAGTTTTTCAAGTGTGTTTCTAGTCAGATCTATGTAAATATTGAGAGAAGCTAATTTCTCAATGATAGTGCTAACTGATGACAGCTAGATTTATCCAAAGCAGAAGTGATGACATACAGGCTTATTTGTGATAGGAGTACAAAGGAGGGGAGCTGGGTAGTAGAATTTCTGCTGAGCCTCCAGGAAGGAAGAATTCTACCGGGTTTCAGTTATTTCAGTCGTTTCTCGGGACACCTCCTCTATTTATAGATGAAGAATGGGGACACACTAGCTGCCTTCCTAGTGTGATGTATCTTCCAGCTACTCTTGTTGTGGCTTTTGGATTCATGTTCAGTCAGGAATAACAAAATGACTCAAATGCTCTTTAGGAATTATCGTGTATAATCAACTCCTTTTGTTAAAAATAGAAATGTAGATGGGAGAATGTGCAAGATTGTAAAATATAGGCACAAATAGGCCAGAATATCTTAAGTTGACATGAATAGTAAGTTGAGAGTTATATTTAGGAATCTGCATAATGGAACTGGCTGTAAATCCTTAGCTGAGCTAGAGGTTCAATGATGCCACAGTTGGGTCCAACTTGTCAAGTTCCGTTGCATTTTCCCCTTCATTTTACAGAAAATAGTAAACTTAAATTTATGATTGATTGTTGCTGGTCTGTTGTGATTTTGAAATGGTAGTTACATAATTGAATTTCCTTAAACATCCAACCTGTGGCTTTGTTGATTATGCAGTTTCCAGAGGATGGGGAAGAGCGTGTAGTAGTTGGGACTTTAGACCTTAACCAGTGCCTTAGCCTGGGAGATGAATTAATAGGGAAGAGACCTCAGGTATTCTCTACATTGTTTACATTCTTAATTTACTTGGATTTTGGAAGTCTTATCGGTGTAAAATTAGTACAGCTCTGCCAAATATTAACAAGACCTAGTAATATTCTAAAAAAAATTCTATTCATACTAAAGGCATCTCAATTTTCATGTTGTTGAAAACTTTCTAAACTCTTTGGTGGTGGTATCATTTGCATATACATGTCATGCAGCAAAGATTATAAGACTAACTTATCTTTGTGCTAATTATTATTGAGGCATCAATAATTGACTATAACTTATTACCAAATTGATAAAAACTTTAAAATTGTTTCGAATTTGGTTAAAAGAATAATTCTTGAAAAAATTCCAAGTTACTACAGGTCTCATGAATATTTGCAAATTTGTGCTCATTACTGTTTCCTTTTAATTTGGCAATTTGTATCATGTTCATTTCATTGAAAACTCATGCATGTCTTTGCTTTTTTTCAAAATGTTAACAAGACTTTTGGAATTATATATTTTTAACAGAGCACTGAGGTTGACCTGAAGAGGGCATATCTCAGCAATGTTTGTGTTGCCAAGGAGCTCCAGGGAAATGGTTTGGGATATGAACTAGTTTCTAAATCTAAAGAAGTTGCTCGTGAATGGGGTGATCATCTCATTTTCCTTACAATCATTGTTTTTATGTTACTTCTTTCAGTTCTAATCTTAGAAAGCAAAAATAGAATCACTTTCTGAGTCAAGGCCTTAACAAGAAAAAATAGAACTTTCCACCATTTGTTGTAGCGCCCCGAGATCCACACACTGGGAGCTCGTGACACTTACCCAGAATCTTTACTTCAATGAGTACACAACACAGAAAAATTTCAGGAAATTAGAAACTTACATTGCACATGGACACTTTATCCTACACCTGGATGCTTTCCGCAGCACGAGTCCTCCGCTCCACGATCAGCGATCCTGCAGTTAGCAAACTGTGGGCACGTCAGTTGAATACAACTGACGCAACGCGGATAAAAGCCACAATCTCCAAAATCCTCAATAATCAATATTTGATGTAAAAGAAAAAGGTGAAAGTCAAATCACAAGTGTCGGTGTATGTCATGATCTAGATTCTAATGCACAATTCATATGCACATTATGCTCTTAATCTAATGCAAACTTGATTTGAAAACGTATGCATCCCATACTACATACTCCCCAAATCGAGTTCGTATTCTTCAGATGGTAGGGTTCAATCCCTCGCCATGCATCCTACTCTTGTACCCCTTCCTGTTCCTAACATTTATTTAGTGACTGGTAGAGCTGCAGCAAATACGGTCTATTCCGTCTGCTGCATCAGATCGGTGGTCTTTCTCCACTCCCGAAAGTCGGTGATCACTCCGATCTATCGGAATCGGTGGTCTCTCTCCACTCTGCCCGGCCGGTGGTCTCTCTCCACTCCCGACAGGCTGGTGATCATTCAGCTCCGCTGCAATCCTGTCGGAATCGGTGGTCCTTCTCCACACCCGGACTCTACCATAAGTTATCCGAACCTAGGGCGAATCGGCAGGGCCTTTCCCTACTCCGCCAGAGACTGAGAGTTACACTCAAACTCTTTGTTCATATGGATAACTTAGAACATAACGTACTCATAGGGGTCCATTCCCCTAGATTTCGATATCTCTATCACTAAATTTCAGGAATTAACAGTCGAGATCACGCCGCACGTGTCCCAGACGAGACGACGCCGCACGTATCCCCTTGACAGGTGAGTACACCCCCAACTAGTGTCTGTCCTTATTTTATTGGTCACGTGATTCCATCATCATTGTTGTCCTTTCCCCCCTATTTCATTTATCCTTACTTTAATAAATACTACTTAGTTTCTTATTCAATGATAGTTGGTTACTAGGTGATTTAAACCTAGATCCAAAAGTTAATTATCTAACTCGAGTATGGATTAAACTAAGAGTAGTTGGTTTAGTTACTTGTTATAAAACTAATGCACTTAAATGCATTTACTTATATGTAGGACAAAGGGCACTTGGCGCGCTAAATATCACCATATGCGTATCAATAATGGTGCACTTAAGGCAACAAATACCAAGTCTCATCTAGATTTAATTGGGTCCAACTTAGCTTCTAATCATGCTAAGAAGTTGGCCCAACATGCACGACACTAGTGCACTCAATGTGCACTAAACATTACCATATGTAAATATCCAAGTATGCATACCCGCATACACAAGCATACGGTATTCCATCAATCACCGTATTTATGTCTACAATCTCTTCTATGCAACCAATAGTTCTTTACTACAATATACTTAATCTTTACCATGAGTTTCTAATTAGCTAAGCATGCAACTACAACCACTAAGCATATTACTACAAGTGTGTAGTTTCATGCATTCACATCAATTTAATCAT
>CM030364.1:242713896-242958696 GCA_017893485.1 Hemerocallis citrina | reverse complement strand
ATGAAATGCAAGTAAATGGTAATGTGCAATGAGATGTTAGGTAGGACATGAATGTCACGCCCCGCTTCCCAAAAATATGGAATACGAGCACGTGACGAAGCCCAGCGAATGATTTTTACATCATCCATAAGCTGTAGGATCGACTCAGCATCATAACAAGAATATAACCAGATTTATATATAACCAAGCATGCATGAATAACTTATTAAGCAACAGGAAACAATTTAAACAAATAATAATATTCAAATAGTTCTCATGTCTGGATCAAGTGTAAACTTGGGAGCAAGTCTTATACAGCAGGAGAAATAAATACCTCAAGAAAAGCAACTATTTAAACAGGTCCTTGCTCCAAGCGAAACCTGAAATGTCTGCTCACCAATTCCGGCAGGTAGTTTGTCTCCCAAGTCTGCTTAATAAATATAAACAGGAAACAAGATGGGAAACAAGAGAAAATGCCCTTAGTGCAAGCTAGGGCCACAAATAGTAAAAGCAAGTACAAGAAAGGGGAAAACAAGAATTGGAATCAAGGATAAGCAAGGTTTAAGAAGTAGTGACAAATTCAAAGACTAGCTGGCAAGAGGGAACATCATAATGACTAGATTGGATAACAACTGCTAGTGGTGAATCACATGTCAGGTATACTTATAAGGGTAATTAATATCAGGCGACAACCTCAAGTCTAGTGTCATATGTTATTTTGAATGTCAGGTCTCATATGTCATTTAATTGTCAGGTCTCATATGTCGAGTCCAAGTATCAAGTTCCAGGCTTTCAGTCTCAGGTATCATATTTCATGTATCATATCATCAGGTATCAAGTGACAGGTGTCAAGTTCAAGTCTTGCAGTTATTACTATCTAGGTAGCACGACATGCATCCATTATACTACATGGTTGCTACAGCCAAATAAATTCGTTTAGACCTAGCAATGGAGTCTATAGGGCGGTGTACTCAGGCATCAAACTAGCAGGTGATCAACCATGGGCTCTAGAGGTGGCCCCCGTAGGCTCTAGAGGTGGCCCCCGTCACCCATGACGTGGCACTTAGTTCTACGTGGCACTTAGTTCCAGGTGATTTCAAACATACATCATGTAATCACATAATGGGCTCTAGAGGTGGCCCCCGTAGGCTCTAGAGGTGGCCCCCGTCACCATGACGTGGCACTTAGTTCTACGTGGCACTTAGTTCCATTTAACATACAACTTGGGAAACACGGGCCCCCTTCCGAGTACACTTACCTATGTTGTCCACTCTATAGTCTTTCCCATAACCCCCGGCTTGTCACATTTGTTCAGGCAGATTTTGTGTTCTTGTATTTATACATGTGAAACAGGGGTGAAATAATATAAATTAATTCTAAGAAAAATTGGAGATGTCCTATAGGGTGTCCAGCAACTACATATAAAATTTGGGGTCAAACACTCGCTGTTTGCACCGTTAAAATAATTCGCAAAGTCAAAATATACAGCAGTTTTTACAGAACTGCACCTACTGATACAGCTGCAGTATAACAGTCATATCTCCTAGACCGTAACTCCAAATTCAATCATTCTGGAGTCTATCGACATCTACACATCCTGATCTACGTTTCATATTCAGGCCTCGGGTCCAAATTCCAAAGATAAGAGGGTCGAAACCGCAAAAGAAAATCCAGACAGCAACATAGGGAAATAATTCACTGATGTAGATTTCATAGAATTATGTAATTTGGTGTCTAAAATCATTATGTGGCACAAATACATGGTAATGGGAATCAAACAGCGAATAATAGTATTTTTCAAGTCATAATAATCACAAATTTGCCAAAACACTAAATTTATATGCGTCTACAATTTCTAGGGGTCCTTAATTCATATGTCCATGTGATTCATGTGTTCAAGGGGATAAAAGAGTCCAATTGAATTATTATTTAATACGAGGAAGTTTTGTGACTCTTAGATTGGTGAGTTTGAAGGTTCAAATTGTTTTACTATGATGTTTCAAAGGAGAGTCACAAACTAACTACATGTGGTATTTCAAAGAGACTTGTACTAGGACAATAAGATGTACAAGGTTACTTGCCTGAAATCGACGGTTGAAATCGACGCTTGTTGAAGCAAATAGAGAAGAAAAATCCCCGGAAATATCCTCGAAAAGCGTGCCCAAAAATTGATCGAAGATCGAGCTTTCCTTGCACACACGATCGGCCCAAAACAGCGTTCAGCAAAGTGGATCGGCTGCGGGTAGAACAGCGGACAGCAAAATCGCCCAATCAGATCACTCCTGTGCACCGGATCCAATCCCAGAACAGCGAACACGCTTGGATCTGCTGCGGAACGAACACCGAACAGCGATCGGTGCGCACGGATCTTGAAGAGATCGGACGGCTTCGATCTGCTCCCGCCCAAATCCTCCTTCTTCTTCTTCGATCTTCTTCTTCTTCTTCGTTCGGCTGAGTAGCGCTCGAGAGAGAGGAGTGACGGCGGCTGCTTCGTTGGCGGCGACTACGGCAACGACGGAGTGCGGCGAGGCGGCGGCGACGTCGAGAAGCGACGCGCGGCGAGGTGCTCTGTTCGTGGGTTTCGAACAGGGGAGAGGTGGAATCGAGGATTCGGCGGCACTGCGACGATGCGACGGCGCGACTCGGTGGAGTTGTGGAGGCGGTGGTGCTGAGGGGGTCGACGAGGCGGTGAGGGGTCGAGGTGTGGTGGTCGGAGATGGCGAGGCGTTCGGAAGTGGATAATGGCGAGAAATGGGTTCGGAGTTGGTTTGGGAAATGGCGATGGAGGAGTGGGGACGATGGCGGTGGTGACGGAGTGGGTTGCTGTGGGGATGACGAGGCGACGGGGGGGTCGTGGAGAAATGGGTTGGCGAGAAGATGGAGACGAAGGAGATTGGAGAAGGTGATTAGCGGCGGAAGGATTAGGGGTTGGGTTTTAACAGTAGAGATTAGGGTTAGGGTAGGGTTTATATACTAGGTTAGCGGGTTTGCGGGTTTTGGGTATCCAATTCAAAAAGAGCCCAACAGAAGAAATGGTCAAAATGCATCAAAATGGAGATTAGAGAGATAAAAGAGAAGAATCGGGCTATTACTCATATAGAACGGTGCAAGATGGCACACAATTGAATTTGATAAAGAGATCCAAAATTGAGTCGAGACAAAAATAACGATTTTATTTGAACAGAACAAAATACGGAATCTCAAATAGGTAAAAGAGTACAATTGAGAAAAATACAGTATAAAAATATAAATACGGGAAACAGGAGTTACAAATCCTATCCACCTTACACAAAAATTTCGTCCTCGAAATTTGCTTAGGCAGTACATAGGACTGGGTAAAGTAACTTAGGGGCGGGTAACAAACAAGGGATCCAAGGAGAAGTCAACTTGGTGGTAACACCAAAATAAGAAGGGAGTGGATAACAACGAGGTCAATTGGATGGCATGAAAGAGAATAACAGTATCTAAAGGATCCAAATAACACAAGATAATAAATACGATGAAGGAGTAGGCAGAACTGAAACCAAGGAGATGGAAGACAGGAAAGGATTGAATCCAATAATGAATGAGTACATGATGGCAGGAGGGAAAGCAAGAAGGAAATAATCAGTATCAAAAACGAAGAAGAACACTGAACACCACAAGACTTGCAAGATGACAAGGCAAGGAGGTGAACGAATAGAAAGAGCTGGAATCGAAGAAGGCAGCGACAAGGGAAAGATGCACCACGCAATGAGTCAATGGATGAGAACAAAAGCAAGAGATAGGGGACAGCAAATGGTGCAAGGAATGGAACAAAACACAATACAAGAAAGGAGAAACAACAACATGCTCCTGGGTCCTGTGGGTCATGAGCCCACCATGCTTCCGCTGTGACACTCTGATGGTGACACTCCAAGCTCCAGACGTATTGTAGACCACGTGACACCATGTGACGATTCGAGCAGGAAGAAAGGATGAGACACCAGAATCAAAGAGAGTATGGGTTCCAAATAGAGATAGGCGATAATGTAAAATGGATATAAGGCTTGAGCTTCAATTCAAATAATCAAAATATAGAGTATATATATCAAAACTAATGACTTTAACAGGAATAATAACAGTAACAATATCCATGATAATAATATCAATATTAATAGAAAATAATAATGACAATAAAACTAATAATAACAATGGTAATAACAAAATTAGTAACAAAATAATAGTAATAACAATAATAATAATAGAAATAAAAATCGTCATAATCATACAGGTATAACAAGATGAAGAAATAAAAATATCAACAATACTAATAATAACGATAATACATACATGACAAAATAGAATTCAACACATCCATGAAAATAATGCAATAATAATAATAATAGCATTAAAAATAATATTAACAATGATAATAATAATATGACAATATTAAAATAACAATAATATCAATAAAGCAACAGTAATAATAATAAAAATAATAACAGTAGTAAAGGTGATGAAACGATAATAATAACATCAATTGAAATGACAGTAATATTAATAATACCAATAATAACGAAATTATTCTTTTACCATCAGTTTCATTATATAAGTAACGAGTCTTGAAAAATAAATTAGTAATAGGTAGAAAATCTTGCCTCCTTAACATCAAGTTACATATTTGCCTTCACGACATCAGGTTTCAAATTGCCATCCAAATATTCGGCTGCACATTTTGCCTCGCCGATATCTAGTTGCAATTTGCCTCCATTGACATCGAGTTGCATATTTGCCATGTCGACATTAGGTTGCAGCGAAATGGTGAAATGTATATAAAATTGAGCATGCTCAGGCTCAAAACAAATTAATAATAATAATAATAGTAACGTTAAAAATAATAATATCAATAACAACAATAATAACAAAATATCGATACTATTAACAATAAGAGTAACAATGATAAGAATAATAATCATAACAATAATAATATCGGTAATCGCAAAAAGAATGATAGCAATAATAATAATACCAACGATAATATTAAAATATTAACAGCATTAGTAAAAGTAATAATGTAAGACAAGATATAGTTTGAGCCCAATATTTTTGTGGAAGTAATTTAATATTAACGATAATAAATAAATAATGAAAACAACAATAAGAATATCAATAGTAGTAACAATAATAATAATACTAGTAATGATAGTGAAAATAACAGCAATGATACTAATGGTAGTAAAAATAGCATTATACAACGAAATAAGAATTTGCCTTATATAATAATAATTCAGTAGAAATATATAGTCGATCAAAAATGAAAAGTGTAGTTAAAATACATCATTGTTCGAAATAATAAAATCTTTGTCGAGAAACATTTTTATAGAAGATCGAAAATAAATATAATAATTAATCATCGAAGTATATAAAGTATTCGGAAAAATAATTATAAAGAGAAAAATAAGTAGGAGAAAAATGAAGCTATATCCAATAAGAAGTTAAAGAGAATGATGACTAGAAGGGACGAAAGAAAATTAAGGAATTGATTACGAAGGAAGTGGGACGAGGGGCAAAATCGGGATTAAAGAGAATATAGCAGGGAAGAAATAATCAACATGATACTCAAAGTGAGTCAACAGTTGTAGATGAACGCAAGGCACGAAAAGTAATGAACGACACACGAACTGAAATAAGAGGGGATCAACGAGGCAAGCAGAAGATAAGAGATTGCTTGCACCGGAATCAAAAGAATATGGGTATGGAAGAATAAATTGTACCCAATAAGAAATCAACAAATCAGAACGAATGCAAGAGATGGAAGGAAGCAAGGAGTCAAAGAATTGGATATGAAGATATCAAAATGGATGGGATAAGACTTGTATCCAGATCGAGTTGACTATTAAATTATTCATGTGGTTGCATGGCCTGTTTAATGTTGAGTTAATCCTGACTGAGTCAAGCCTGTTTAATGTATTAGTCAAACTAACACATTCGCCAAACCTGAGCTCTGATACCACTAAAAACCTTGTCACGCCCCGCTTCCCAAAAATATGGAATACGAGCACGTGACGAAGCCCAGCGAATGATTTTTACATCATCCATAAGCTGTAGGATCGACTCAGCATCATAACAAGAATATAACCAGATTTATATATAACCAAGCATGCATGAATAACTTATTAAGCAACAGGAAACAATTTAAACAAATAATAATATTCAAATAGTTCTCATGTCTGGATCAAGTGTAAACTTGGGAGCAAGTCTTATACAGCAGGAGAAATAAATACCTCAAGAAAAGCAACTATTTAAACAGGTCCTTGCTCCAAGCGAAACCTGAAATGTCTGCTCACCAATTCCGGCAGGTAGTTTGTCTCCCAAGTCTGCTTAATAAATATAAACAGGAAACAAGATGGGAAACAAGAGAAAATGCCCTTAGTGCAAGCTAGGGCCACAAATAGTAAAAGCAAGTACAAGAAAGGGGAAAACAAGAATTGGAATCAAGGATAAGCAAGGTTTAAGAAGTAGTGACAAATTCAAAGACTAGCTGGCAAGAGGGAACATCATAATGACTAGATTGGATAACAACTGCTAGTGGTGAATCACATGTCAGGTATACTTATAAGGGTAATTAATATCAGGCGACAACCTCAAGTCTAGTGTCATATGTTATTTTGAATGTCAGGTCTCATATGTCATTTAATTGTCAGGTCTCATATGTCGAGTCCAAGTATCAAGTTCCAGGCTTTCAGTCTCAGGTATCATATTTCATGTATCATATCATCAGGTATCAAGTGACAGGTGTCAAGTTCAAGTCTTGCAGTTATTACTATCTAGGTAGCACGACATGCATCCATTATACTACATGGTTGCTACAGCCAAATAAATTCGTTTAGACCTAGCAATGGAGTCTATAGGGCGGTGTACTCAGGCATCAAACTAGCAGGTGATCAACCATGGGCTCTAGAGGTGGCCCCCGTAGGCTCTAGAGGTGGCCCCCGTCACCCATGACGTGGCACTTAGTTCTACGTGGCACTTAGTTCCAGGTGATTTCAAACATACATCATGTAATCACATAATGGGCTCTAGAGGTGGCCCCCGTAGGCTCTAGAGGTGGCCCCCGTCACCATGACGTGGCACTTAGTTCTACGTGGCACTTAGTTCCATTTAACATACAACTTGGGAAACACGGGCCCCCTTCCGAGTACACTTACCTATGTTGTCCACTCTATAGTCTTTCCCATAACCCCCGGCTTGTCACATTTGTTCAGGCAGATTTTGTGTTCTTGTATTTATACATGTGAAACAGGGGTGAAATAATATAAATTAATTCTAAGAAAAATTGGAGATGTCCTATAGGGTGTCCAGCAACTACATATAAAATTTGGGGTCAAACACTCGCTGTTTGCACCGTTAAAATAATTCGCAAAGTCAAAATATACAGCAGTTTTTACAGAACTGCACCTACTGACACAGCTGCAGTATAACAGTCATATCTCCTAGACCGTAACTCCAAATTCAATCATTCTGGAGTCTATCGACATCTACACATCCTGATCTACGTTTCATATTCAGGCCTCGGGTCCAAATTCCAAAGATAAGAGGGTCGAAACCGCAAAAGAAAATCCAGACAGCAACATAGGGAAATAATTCACTGATGTAGATTTCATAGAATTATGTAATTTGGTGTCTAAAATCATTATGTGGCACAAATACATGGTAATGGGAATCAAACAGCGAATAATAGTATTTTTCAAGTCATAATAATCACAAATTTGCCAAAACACTAAATTTATATGCGTCTACAATTTCTAGGGGTCCTTAATTCATATGTCCATGTGATTCATGTGTTCAAGGGGATAAAAGAGTCCAATTGAATTATTATTTAATACGAGGAAGTTTTGTGACTCTTAGATTGGTGAGTTTGAAGGTTCAAATTGTTTTACTATGATGTTTCAAAGGAGAGTCACAAACTAACTACATGTGGTATTTCAAAGAGACTTGTACTAGGACAATAAGATGTACAAGGTTACTTGCCTGAAATCGACGGTTGAAATCGACGCTTGTTGAAGCAAATAGAGAAGAAAAATCCCCGGAAATATCCTCGAAAAGCGTGCCCAAAAATTGATCGAAGATCGAGCTTTCCTTGCACACACGATCGGCCCAAAACAGCGTTCAGCAAAGTGGATCGGCTGCGGGTAGAACAGCGGACAGCAAAATCGCCCAATCAGATCACTCCTGTGCACCGGATCCAATCCCAGAACAGCGAACACGCTTGGATCTGCTGCGGAACGAACACCGAACAGCGATCGGTGCGCACGGATCTTGAAGAGATCGGACGGCTTCGATCTGCTCCCGCCCAAATCATCCTTCTTCTTCTTCGATCTTCTTCTTCTTCTTCGTTCGGCTGAGTAGCGCTCGAGAGAGAGGAGTGACGGCGGCTGCTTCGTTGGCGGCGACTACGGCAACGACGGAGTGCGGCGAGGCGGCGGCGACGTCGAGAAGCGACGCGCGGCGAGGTGCTCTGTTCGTGGGTTTCGAACAGGGGAGAGGTGGAATCGAGGATTCGGCGGCACTGCGACGATGCGACGGCGCGACTCGGTGGAGTTGTGGAGGCGGTGGTGCTGAGGGGGTCGACGAGGCGGTGAGGGGTCGAGGTGTGGTGGTCGGAGATGGCGAGGCGTTCGGAAGTGGATAATGGCGAGAAATGGGTTCGGAGTTGGTTTGGGAAATGGCGATGGAGGAGTGGGGACGATGGCGGTGGTGACGGAGTGGGTTGCTGTGGGGATGACGAGGCGACGGGGGGGTCGTGGAGAAATGGGTTGGCGAGAAGATGGAGACGAAGGAGATTGGAGAAGGTGATTAGCGGCGGAAGGATTAGGGGTTGGGTTTTAACAGTAGAGATTAGGGTTAGGGTAGGGTTTATATACTAGGTTAGCGGGTTTGCGGGTTTTGGGTATCCAATTCAAAAAGAGCCCAACAGAAGAAATGGTCAAAATGCATCAAAATGGAGATTAGAGAGATAAAAGAGAAGAATCGGGCTATTACTCATATAGAACGGTGCAAGATGGCACACAATTGAATTTGATAAAGAGATCCAAAATTGAGTCGAGACAAAAATAACGATTTTATTTGAACAGAACAAAATACGGAATCTCAAATAGGTAAAAGAGTACAATTGAGAAAAATACAGTATAAAAATATAAATACGGGAAACAGGAGTTACAATGAATGAATGTGGTAGTATGAGAATGAATGCATATGTTTATGATGTGATACGTGATATAATGCAATAAGATCAGTATCTGTATTATGAGAGTGGTTATGAAAATGGTTACTAAAGATAAGTATGTTATGAGCGGATATGGATATACATACAGGTGATGACTCATAGAGTATTTGATGTGAAATCCCATTTATGATGTTTACATGTTCAGTTGTTAAGTAAACTTTGATTATCTTGGTATTTGTAAGTTCGTTCTGTTTTTACTTATAAAATTTACTTTATTTGCTTATTTAGTAAATTATACTCACACCAGAAATGGCTAACCCCTTAGTGTTTGGGGGTTAGGGAGTCCCTGGACTACCCTAGGTCCCCTACTGTTACAGGTCCTCAGCAGTACAAAGGTGAGGTGTAGATTCAGGTTTCTGTGGAGTGGAGCTTCATTTTACAATTTGTTGTTTAATGTTTAATTATGTGAATAGTGAAATTTATGCTTTAAATTGTATTTTTGATGTATAAGTATGTGCATGATGATGATGAGTATAGTGTGAAGTGGCATGATATGTTTTTGACCCGTACCCATCTTGTTGTGGAGTACCGGGCCCTGTGGTATGTTTTATAAGTTATTTTCTAAAAACCTTACTACGTTTTCAAACGAATTTATGGTTTTTAATTGATAATTGATATCCTGTTATGAGTTTGGTCCCCAAAGCATGATATTTATATTGCCTGTGTGATTCTGCTCATTTTGGCCTGGGGATCCCATGATATTATTGCCTGTGATGTGAGCTACGGAATTTAGAGCAGAATTCTGTAAGCTTTTTGTGTTTCGGGGCAGAAATTACAGGGGAAACTCTGTCCAAATTTTCCTTGAAATATAACTGTCTTAGTTTATGTTTAAAGTGATATAAAAATTGAAAGAATTGATTTTGGAATCAAAAGGAAAAAAAAGGGGGCAGGCGTAAAAAGGAAAAAAAAAAGGGGCAGGCATTACAGTTTGATATTACAAATTGATATTTGTAATTATTGGGTAATAACTGTGTTGAATAAAAAAAAATTAATTTTTTCCAGTTTTTCTGTGTATCGTGACTAATTGAAGAAAAGATCTTGGCATGTGTCACGGTTTCCCAGTTACGTGGAAATCGGGGCATTACATGGATTACCATGCTGATGATCGAGCCAAGCGAATAGATTCAAACTTGGAAAAAAAATTGAAAACATGTTAACTTTCTGCAAATTTTATTCATAGATGATAATAAATTTAAGTAGCTACCTTTTGGCGAGTGTTTATTACATTCACTGACCTTCAAGATCATATTACAATTTTGGCGAGGCTCATGGAGTGTCAGACACTCCCATAAAACTTCATAGGTGTTCTGCATTCCAAGTTCTCGTTATTTCCCTACTCCCAGGTCCTCAAGTCGGTAAGTCACGAGACAGACCACTTTGGAGACCTTATAAGGTCTTCTCAATTTGGAGCCAACTTTCCCTTTTTATGTGGGTCAAAAATTTCAAACTTCCTCAGGAACAGCTTCCCTTCTTTGATATTGGCAAGATGAACCTTCTTATAGTAAAACCTCTTCACACCTCTATTGATAGATATCCCTTCAGATGGCGAATTTTTCTTGCACCTCCTCAACTAGGTCGAGGTTGCCTCATAAGTAAGGCTACAAACGAGCCAAGTTGAGCTAAATACCTTGAGTCTCAAGCTTGGCTCATTATGTTATCGAGCTCGGTTTTCAAGCTCGAGCTCGTCTCGAGCCGAGATTTAACTGAACTCGAGTCGATTCGCGAACTAAGCCTAACAAATTACAACATGCCCAAGCTCGAGCTCGGCTCGTTAAGCTATCAAGCTCGATTTTCAAGCTCGAGCTTATTTCCAGCCGAGCTATAACCGAGCTTGATCCAAATAGCTCGAGTGTAGCTCGACTCATTTGCAGCCCTACCCATAGGTCTTCAGAGTTATGTTCTTCATCAAAGGTCATCAATCGGAAGGAAGTGATTCCAACTTCCAAAGGAATTACGGCCTCAGAGTCGTATGTTAGGTTGAATGGAGATTCTTCTGTTGGTACTCGTTTAGTGGTTCTATACGACCAAAGCACGCTCGGCAGTTCCTCCACCCATAACCCTTTGGGAGACTCGTCAAGCAATTTTTGAGGTCGTCAAGTATCTAGCAGTTTGCATTCTCGGCCTGACCATTTGACTGAGGGTGGGAGATGGAGGAGAATCTTTGCTGAATCCCTAAGTCTGCACGGAACTTGCGAAACCCTCAAGCTGCGAATTGCTTGTTGTTGTCAGTGACCATTAATATTTGTGGTCGATGGATGTGTTCATGCGCGTCGTGGAGCAGGGTCATGCATTTTTTTGAATTGCATGTCGTTGTCGGTTATCAATGTTCGTGGAATTTTGAACCTACAAATGATGTGTTTCCAGAAGAACTGTTGAATTTTGTATTCAGTTATGGATGCTAGCGGCTCAGCTTCGACTTCATAAGTAATAAATGGCAACCGCAAAGAAGTTTCTTTGACCGGTTGCTGGAGGAAAAGATTCAACTAGATCAATCCCCCACATCGCGAAAGGGACCAGACTGGACATGGACTTGAGCTCGGCCTGCGGATTGTGCTAGATCGAGAGAACATTTGGCACGGGGCACATCGACGGACGTGTTTCTGCGCATCGTGGAGCAAGGTCGACCAGTAATATCCGTGGTTAAGGATCTTTCTAGCGAAGGATCCGGCTCCCATGTGGCAGCCACCTACCCCCCCCCCCCCCGCCAGACTAAACATGGACTTGAGATCCACCTACGGATTGTGCTTGATCAAGGAGAACATTTGGTAGGGGGCACATCGACGGACGTATTCCTGCGCATCATGGAGCAGGGTCGACTAGTAATATCCATGGTTGAAGATCTTTCTGGCAAGTGACCCCCCCCCCCCCCCCCCCCCCGCATTTTGTTGAGGGCGTATTGCACTTCCTCTGCGGAAAGGAAATGAAGGTAGGGACGTCTGTTAACCAGAGTATAGAAGTACTTGAATAGGATGCCTTATACGAGTTTGTACATCTCTGCTCCGGTCCGAACCTTCTTTTTTGCCTCCTTTGGTTCTGCAGGGAGGATCCCATTGTCGAGGAAGTTAACTAAGGGCTCCATCCAGTTGCCAGCGGTCATTTTTGCGTCGACACAAAAGGTCATGATAGCTTCTCCCTCAATGCTCGAACTGAACAGGATCTCAAAAAGTACTGTATGATCCAGCACTTCGAAGGAAGAGGAAGCCAATTTGGAGAGAGCATCTGCTTGCCCATTTTCTTCACTGGAGAAAGCATATGGAAGTACCTTGACATAGTGGTTCCTCCCACTCGAAGTTTTTGTCTCTGCGGAGGGCTTTGAAGAAGGGAAGGTCTTCTCCTCGAATTTGGATAGGAATCTTCATATTGTCTCATGGCACCCCGTGAGCCTCTGAACCTTTTTAACATTGGCTGGAAGTGTCATGTTAAGGATAGCTTGTATCTTTTCTGGGTTGGCCTTCCTCTGGCTGACTATAAAGCCCAGGAACTTCTCCGAGGAGACGTCGAAGGTGCACTTTGAGGGGTTCAACCTCATGTTGTTCCTTTTTCAGTACACCGAAGGCCTCTTCAAGATCTTTGATATGTTCTTTTCCGATGCTCTTGACAAGCTTGTTGTTGACATAGACTTCCATATTCCGACCTATCAGCTCTTTAAACACTTTATTAACCAGCTGCTAGTAAGTAGCACCCACATTCTTCAATTTAGCCTGAAGAGCATGACTCTGTAACAATAGAGTCCCTAATCGGCAACGAAAGAGGTCTTAGAGATTTCTGAAGGAAAATCCATATTTAATTGTACCCTGAGAACAAATCCATGAAGTTGGGGAGTTCATGTCCGGACGCCGCATCAATCAGGGCATCAATGCTAGGGGGCAGAAAGGGGTCCTTCGGACATGCTTTGTTGAGATCCATGAAATTTATACATATCCTCCACTTACCACTGGCTTTCTTGACCATTGCCACATTGGCTAGCCATTCGGGGTAGCTAACCTTGTGAATGATGCAAGCGGTAAGGAGCCTTTCCACTTCTTCTTTCATGGTATGTTGTCTATCCGAGGAGAATTTCGACGCTTCTGTTGTACCGGTCTAACATCAGGATCGATGCTTAGCTTATGCATCCAAGCAAATAGATCTTGATTCCTCCCAATGCAGTGAACGATCTTCTCCTTGAGCTCGGGAGGAAGGACATTGCTCACTTGGAATTTCTTTGCTTCGTCTCCCTCTGAAAATGGGACTTCTTCTAAATCATTAACAGGCTCGAAGCTTATTGGGCTCCTCTCCAAGGGAACTCTACTGCATCGAGTGTAACACTCGATCCAACCCGACTTCGAAACTCGACCCGAGTTGTTTCAAACAACAATTTTAACTATCCCACTTTCCCTTCAATTTCAGCCCATTTCTCCCTTGAGTTTAACCCTCAATTTTCAACCCTTCACCTCCCCACTTTCCCTAATTTTCAACTCCCTATCAGCCCCTTTACATACCCTCATTCAATCAGCCAGCTCCTCTCTCCTCTGGCTATAAAAAGCCCTCAGACCAACCTCATTCCCACACATTGGCAACACTACTTTCAACCAGAGAGTTTGAGAGAGAGAGAGAGAGAGAGAGAGAGAGAGAGAACTAGTTGGAGTTTGGAAAGCTTTATCTTTTGGAGTTTTCTTAAGGTAAACATAGAAATCCTATTCTATTTCATGGGTTAAAGATTATTAGTATATGAGAAGATAGTAATAGTGTATGTTATATTGTGATCAAGGTTAAGTTTATCGAGTTTGGTGTTAGAGCTTTTCGTTGGAGCCTAGAAGCAATCAAACTCGGAAGCAATTAGAGGTGGGTGATAACCTCTTCGAACTTTATTTATTTGATGTGATTGCATGCTTTGAAAATGTGATGGATTGCTTGATATTATTGGATGTACGAGTAAATGAACAGAAAAAAAAATGTTTAGATGGCAAATATATGTTTGAAATAGAAATCGATGTAGTAATATGAAATTTTAGAACATATATCATGTAGTACGTGTATTCTATATTTCATGTTAAGAATCAAACATTATGATAAAGGAATGTTCTTCTTTGTATGATGATTAATAATGTTTGAATGTACTAAATCTCTGTATGAATGATATTTTAAAATCAATTATTTATTTTAGACTAATCAGAATGGGTTTATAAGTAATATCCATTGATGTTTAGGTGACTTATTAAATATTGGGACATTTTTAGAGATTTAAGAGAATTTATGGGAGAACTTGTTGAGTAATTAAACTAATATTGTAACCCCGTTCCCGTAAATACATATTTTCGGAATATTTTCTGTATTTCGATTAATTATAAAATTCATTATTTGTTAAATTCGTTTCGATTTTATATTAAAGTGCTTTTCTAATCGATAATTATATTTATTTCGAATAATGGTGTATTTAACCTTGTTTCTATTCCTAATTGATCGACTATTTATATTTGAACCCAAATCAAATGTGTTATTACTATTTGAATTTTTATTAATTGTTAAACTCAAATCCTATCTTGATGTATATATCATTATTACTATTATTACCGATATTATTACTATTATTATTATTGTTATTGCTATTATCATTATTATTTTCAGTATTATTATTATTGTTGTTATTGTTATCATTATTATTTTGTTATTATTATTATTATTATTATTATTATTATTATTATTATTATTATTATTATTATTATTATTATTATTATTATTATTATTATTATTATTATCATCATTATTATTGTTAATTTATTTTTATTAGCATTAGTATTATTAGTATTATTAGTATTATTAGTATTATTAGTATTATTATTATTGTTATTATTGTTATTATTATTACTTTTGAATGATTCTTAAAATCTCATTTCTATTCAATAATTGTATTTGTAGTTATTTCAAATAAATTTCTATAATGTAATACAAATTATATTTTGTTATAAATCCTATTTTATTTGGTTATTTTATTTCCCTATTGGATCTTTAACCCAAACCCTTCTTATCGGATCCAAAACCCTATACCCAATAACCCCACATCTTAATAACCCTATAAATACTAATCTATCTCATTAACCCTAACCTAACCCTACCCCTATAACCCCCAGCAGCCTATCCCCCCTCCCTACTATTCAAACACCCCCCTTTACTTTTCATCTTCTTCTTCGTCGCCTCTTATCTCGCGCGACGCCACCCCGCAACTCCCGCTCGACTTCACCGTCAAAAACCATGCCCTCGCCCTCATCCTTCCTCCTCGATCCTTTTTCTCCATCTCGTCGTCAGCCTTGTCCACCATTGCCATCACCCTCGCCCTCATATTCTGTCGACCGCCCCCACTGCCGCCGTCGCTCCGATCACCTTCCACTGCAACCATAACCCTCAGTCGACCGATCACCGCCATCTCCTCCCTTCCTCTATTTTCTTCCAAAACAGAGGATGCCGCTGTCGCTGCCTTCTCTCGAGCGCCACAACCTCACCTTCCTCAGTCATCCAATCCTCGACCACCGGTGACTTCACCCACGTCGTCAGCACCCTCCCAAGCTCCGCTGCCAATTCCCGCCATTGCCGCAAGCCGCAAATCCTCGGCTGTTTAGTGTTTGGGATCCAAGAAGTTGTTTCTTGCTATTTCGATCTGATCTTTGATCTTTTGATCTTGACCCTTTGATCTTCTTGATCATTGAATCTTAGCCGTCGGTCGCATTAATCATCTTGATCTCGATACTTGATCTCGACCGTTGATTTTGATCTTCGATCTTGCACTTGATCATCGATCGTCGATTGTCATCAAGACCCATACCTGATCGTGATCATCACATCAAGATTCACTTTGTTCGCGGTCGCCGTCGTTGCTCCGGGATTCTCATCCCGTTATTCTTGCATATTCGAATTAATCGTCCATAAGGCAAGTCACTTTCCCTCTTGATTTGCTAATTGTATCAAATTCAAGAATTTTTATTGAAACTCCGCAAGTAGATCTTGATCGTTTATCGTATCGTTGTATTGATTATCTTCCGTTGAGTATATTGAGGGTTTACACGAGCTAACCCCAATATTCTTGACTTTGTGCCACTTTCGAATCCAAAGATTGAATCTTTCATGTATTCATATAGTATCGTTAATAGGGTTATGAATATGGTCACGACAAAATTAAATTATTATAGAAACTAATGATAGGTTGTATGTTTGAATGATCAATGTTTGGTTGTTATTAAAATAGTGTATGTGTGTGTTTTAATTATATTTACCATGCTATCACACCCATCATGCTTATTATAAGATTTATTAACTATAGATTTGATACCCATCATGTTTAATCAATTTATTTTATGAAAAATACCCAAAAATCTCTATGTTGTTTGCTGTCTGAAAATTGCATGATGTTTTCGACCCAGTAATTGATCTTAAAATAAATAACTTTCTGAATAAGAGTTGTAGCCCTATGTTTCTAGTTTCCAGAACATCTTGAATTGCTGAATTCTGACTTATATAGCAAAAGTTATGATCGTTTTACTACTGCTATGTTTTTGTTTTCAAAATTTCAGATTCTCGTATGTTTCATGTTTAATCTATTAAAAGGTTGATCTAACATTAAAATATTGCTTTGATAATTTCCAGAATAATAGTTAACATGTTTAGGAGTCTAAAGAATATTTTTGATGCATTTAATTGTGTGGAGTGCATTGCATGATCTTAGTATTGTTTGTCATCATTCTAGTGTCCCCTACTGATCGTCTCATCGTTTCTCCATTGATATTATTGTCCCTATTATTCTCTATTGTTATCGAAATGTTGCCAACAACTATTGCTTATTGATTAAATAAAGAATTGTTAACAAGCCGGGGTTTAAGGGTTGACTTTAGTAGTGGACAATATAGGGACTGTATTCGGATGAGGGGCACGTGGTTACCTATATCGTTATCTTGTGATCTTGTGTTCTTGTGATCTTGTGATCTTGTAGCATCTTATGGATAAATTATCGTTATGGATAGAACATTGTTATCGTTGCCGAGTACATGATCTATAAAATCTACCACTAAGTCTAAACGTAACTTGTTTGTATATAGAAACTATGTGGTAAATAAATGGGACGCATGAAGTGCTACATTAGTTAGGATTACAATGATTAATAGACTTAAGAATCGACACCACATCGACATTGCATATTGTCATCATTACCAAATATTGTCTAAGTGTTCTTGACATCGACCACTGAACATTGTTATCGAATATGGAATTATCATTGTACCCATTGCATTGTCTATCATTGATTTTGATTATTTCTATCGTCCTTTATTATTGATTCCGATTGATTCATTAAATTCATTGTTATATTGTCATTCCATTGTTCCTTGCTTTCTCTACTTGTTGTCCATGACTTGCTCTAAAGACAATTTTTTTCATCTTTTTAGATGAAGTGTTCACAGGTGATCATGGAGAATTACCTGCTGGAATTGGAGAACAAGCTTTCTAAAGATTTACTGCTTTCTAGTGGATTATTATTTCATAGACTTATTATATTGAGACTTATTATTATTTTATTTAGATTTATTATTGTATTTGGCTTATGACCCAGATATTACTATTTGTTTCCAGATGTTCGATTATTATATTTTGTTATTTCATATTGATTATTCCAAGTATTATTGTTCATGTGGTTATTATTGTTGCCTACGCAATTATTTTGTATTGTTTATATTGTTAAGTTGAATGAGTAAACAGCTTATGGATGATCCAAGTCATTAGATGGGCCATTGTCACATGCTTATATTCCGTATTTTTGGGAAGCGGGGTGTGGCAAATATTCTAAGGATGATGAGAGTTTGAAATCAGACTCGAACAATTTAATTAACCTCAAATTTTTTAGAGCACGAAATAATAATGATATTGGGAATGAGAATTAGTATTGTATGAAATTATGTTACATTTGTACCTCATGGAACCGTGGTATATTTATGAATGTGAGAATTTATATGTAGCTAGAGATCGATATATGACTTCAGTCTAGAAGAGTGGTGTCACGCCCCGCTTCTCAAAAATATGAAACACAAGCACGTGACATTGGCCCACCGAATGGCTTGCGTCATCCATAATCTGTTTACCCATTCAACTCAAGAATATAAATAATACAAAACAATTGCGCAGGCAATAATAACAACCACATGAACAATAATACTTGGAATAAAACAATATGCAATAATCAAATACGATAATCCAACATCTGGAAACAAATAACAATATTCGGGTAATGAGCCCAATAAAATAATAAATCCAACACAATGATAATAAGTCTCGATACAATAAGTCCAATGAAATAACAATCAACTAGAAAGCTTGTTCTCCAATTCATGCAGGTAATTCTCCCTGATCACCTGTGAACACTTCATCTAAAAAGAGTAGAAAAATTGTCCTTGGAGCAAGTCATGAACAGCAAGTAGAGAATGCAAAGAAATATTGGAATAACGATATAACAATGAGTTCAATGGATCAATAGGAATCAATAATGATGGACAATAGCACCAATCAATATAAATGATAGTCAGTGCAATTGGTTTAAACAATGATTCAATATTCGATGACAATGTTCAATGGTCGATGTCAATAATACTTAGATAATATTCGATATCAATAGAAACGATGATGTTCAATATGCAATGTCGATGTTGTGTCAATTCTTAAGTCTATTCATTTTAACCTAACTAATGCACGTACTACTGTATCCCATACTACAGGTTCGATGCATACAATCAATATCATTTAGACTCTAGTGGTGAATTCTATAGATCATGTGTCGGTACGATAATCACTGATACGATGATAATATTGTTGCACGATACACTGAAACAATACATTGAAACGATACATGAAAGATTGGGGTGCCGTAGTCAGTGCTCTAATAATCAATCGATAAAATACTGGCCGACACAGTCTCTATATTGTTCGCTACCCAAGTCAATCCCTTTAACCTCGGCTTGTTAATTATTTTATCGTTGCAACAATACATTATGCAATTTAGGGACATTTAGATGAACGATAATAACAATAGAGGAACAATAGGAGAATAAATTTAGATGGGACAAATAGAATGATGGCAATAGCACATTAGGGTCATACAATGCAATACATCCACTTCAATTCATGCAATACAATGATATATGTATAATTATATTAAAAAAATTTGGAAAACGAAATTCTGGATAACAATATATCATTGTACAAAAATCAGTTTCCCGCTACTACAAAAATCGAAAACTGAAACCGTCAGAAATTCTGGAAACTAGACTTCCACATGATTCCAACGCATATTTAAAATACAAAATCCAACAACAGTAGGTAGGTCAAATACATCATTCTTTACAGATTACATGTTCTGACTGAAAATCGACATCAAGTTGTTATATCTGTAGAATCAACGAAAACTCAATTATAAATTCATTAAACATATTCTTTAAGACTCCTAAACATGTTAACTATCATTTTAAAAATTATGAGCATTATTCTAACATTAGCTTAGCATTTTAATAGTTTAAACATGAAAACATACATGAATCTGAAATTCTGGAAATAAAACGCAGCAGTAGTAAAATCATCATAACTTTTGCAATACAACTCGGAATTTAAAGATCTTAGATGTTCTGAAAACTAGAGACATAGGTCTACAACTCTTATTCAGAAAGTTATTAATTTTGATGTCAAATACTGGGTCGAAAATGTCTCACAAATTCCAGACAGACAACAAACATATAAATTTTCAATAGATTTCATAAAATAAAGCGATCTAACATGATGCATTCCATTTCAATTAGTCAATAAATCTTATAATCAGCATGGTAGGTACAATATCATGATAAACATCACCAAGAATACACACATACACTAATTTAACGATAACCAAATATCAATCGATCATCCAATCACACAACCTAGCAATTAATTCTACGATAAATTATGTGTGTTCTTTGTATGAATAAACCCTACTATCACTACTACATGGATGCATGATAGATTCAATTTTTTGGAGTCAACAAAGGCACGAAGTCAAGGATATTTAGGTTAGCTCGTGTAAACCCTCAATATACTCAACGAAAGTGGAACAATAGTATACGATACGATGAACGATTGAATCTACTTACAAGAATTTCAATAAAAACTTGAATTTGATACAATATTAATTCAAAAGGAAAGTGACTCGCTTTATGGACAATAAATTCGAATACTAAAGAATAACGGGATGAGGATCCTGGCGCAACAAACACGAACACATGAAGCACGTGCACACTACGTGCATAAGAGAGCAAGCAACAACAGCAAAAGAGGCAACGACAACAACAATAAAGGAGCGGCAGCAACGATAGCATGGCCGACGGCGGCGGCTGATGGCGTCTTGGGTTTGGCATCGACTGACGACGAGCAGTCGACGATGTCAAGCGGTCTGCTGGAGGCGCTCGGGAGGGAAGGACAGCGGCTGAAGGCTCGGTATTTGAGGGTGTCGATGGGCTGGGTGTAGGGCAGCGCTCGGGAGTGGTCGTCAGAGGGTGGTGACACTGGGGAAGTCGCTGGAGAAGAGGTAGATGGGGGTCGGGTTGGCTGACGGGGAGAGAAGAGAGAGAGGGAGAGAGACAGCTACGATTAGGGTTTTAGGTTGTATCTTTAGGGTTTGTATTAGGGTAGTATTTATAGTATGCAATTAGGTTGTTGGGTTATTGGGCTAGGATCTAGTAATAATGGGTTTGAGTCTAGAATTGAATGCAATTGGGTTTTGGGTTCAATAAGAGATGGATTTAAAGATAATATGGTTCAAATAAAATACTCACAATCAAATAAGAATAGGATCAACAAGAAAATAGCCCACAAGAAGAAAAATAGTTCAGAAATCAAAATTTAATTAAGATGATCAAGAAAAATAAAGTATTTTATTCAAATGCAAATAAAATATTACAATGAAGGGGAAAATGAAAGAACGAAAATGGTAGTTACCAGTGGTCTAGGTAGTGAGCTTGAAACTAGTAGAGCTAGTGTGTGACTTGGGTTAGCCAAGGTTAAGTATAACTTACAATTAAGTGAAGTGATTTAGAGTTATGATTGACTCGTACTAAGTAAGTAGTACCTATTTAAGAAATCATGAGATCGTTTATAAAGTAGATGATGAATAGAAAGTACGGTGTGAATATATAAATCAAATTTAGATGATGAATTTGACAAAACTTAGAACTAAATGTGGTCTAATTAGGAATTTGAGATTAATTTGATTAGAATATAATTTCTCTATTTTCATGTAATAAGAAATATTGGTTGAGTAAGAATCATACTAAAATGAGTGTAATATGAAGAAATGGAATAAATGCTAGATTAGCACTAGTATGGCTCAAGTATAACTTGAATATGACACTGTGTTGATACTAAGGAGTGATACTAGAACCTGAATGAAGTCCGATTCCAGAAAGACTTAGCGACACAAATTAAGGAGTGAGGTAGTGTCACGTTTGTGATCAGGATTACCTGAAAATTAATGAGAAAAGAGTGGAATGGGATCTTAGGTTTAGAAAGCAACTGTGTGCATTTTATACTTAAGGACTAGGTATTAGAAGGTGACGTGACAAAATAAGGTCGAGCATGAGATATAAGCTCCAGAATGATATGCGGGGTGAGATAAATCTCCAGTGTTTCCGAGAGAAGAGCTAAAACTCACAAATGTAAGTGATGGAGGGCATACCCCAGGATGACCAGTTGACGTGGGTTGTTCCCTAGAATTTCAGGGAGATGAGAAATACTCACAACGCCTGGAGCAGGATATATATTCACAGAATGTCGCTTGGCGAGCAGTACCCTCAAAATGATCCATAGATGCGGTGGATAATCCATGAATGCCTATGTCTTGAATATTTTGTCACAAAAATAAGTTTGCATTGCGAATGATTGAACCCTACAATGATAAGAAAACGTTAGCAGTTTGCATTCAGAAGTTAAGTTGTATTGGCGGCATAGAGTACCAAACAAGCGTACATTAGAAGAGCATATCTGAATTATGCATGTTAATATAGTAAGTATATATTTGACACTAGTAATTAGGTTTCACACTCACTCATATGATATTGTATAACTGAACATTTTCACTTACATTAAACATACAAATTAATTCAAGTTTGTCTTTTATTATAATGTGTTTTGGGAGTTAGTTGAGGTTGTCGTGATTCTCCGTCAGCCTGACAAGCTGACAATCCCACAGATTATGGTTTTGCAGATGAGTTTGACATGTGGCAATGACACTCAAGTGTAGCATCCTGAAGGGCCATCAATTTGAAAATTCCTGTATTTGGGACATGTAGTAATAAAATTTCAATTTTCTTGCATTATATTATATTTATGTACTCAAATTGAAGTATCGATCTTCTGAATAATGCATAGCTCCCAGTGCTCGGGTTCTGGGTTGTTACATTAAGGGGGAGAACCAAGCCCCTCACTTTGGCAGTGTAGCACGCCCGAGCCGCCTCTCAGCTAGCCCTGACTGCTCCGACCCCCACTCTTGTAGGGAATTTCATTTTGATATGATAGGTCGAGGCGATGGCCTGGAGAGATGCTAATCTGAGGCGCCCGAAGATGACTATATAGGTGTCTTTGGCATTGACCACCATAAAGTACATGGGCTCGGTTCAAATCACTAGGGACTTCACAACGAGTGTGATGATCCTATAGATCGGGACTGATGCCCCGAAAAATCCGTGGAGGGTATAACCTACCGGTTATAGCCTATCTTGGGAGAGTTTAAGACCCTTGAAGGCATCCAGGAAGATGATGTTAACTGAGTTGTCATTGTCCACTAGAATCCGGTGGACCTCGTGGTTTGTCATGCAAAAGAAGATCACAAGGGCGTCTCAATGAGGAGTGCGGACACCTTCCAGATCTTCATCTGAAAAAGAGACATGCATTCCTAGTCTTCTGGGAGGAGGGCAATTGAGGAGTTCGACTCTCCCCCCATGGATCCTAATGTATGGAATGGAAGATTGTCATTTGTCCCGACTCCTAGGACTTGAGTTCCTTTTTCGGAAGCTTATTGGGTCCTCGAATGGTGGGAGGAGCTGCTTTGCCCTTCTGAGTGAATTTGGACAGATAATCTCGGCGGATCAATGCTTCAATCTCATCTTTAAGGGCTCGGCAGTCGTCTGTTTCATGCCCGTGGTCGCGGTGGAACGACACCAGAATCTCATGTCCCTCTTATTTCTAGGAGTGTTCATTCGAGGCGGGGGACGGAAAAGTCCCTCTTCCTCCACTTCCATAAGCATTGCCGAGATACTAGAAGTGAACGTAGTGAAATTTCGAACCGAGGCACAGGAGGAGGGTGCCTTTGACCGGCGACATCCTTCTGAGACTTTTTGGGAGCCTCGGTGTTGTCAATCTTCTGCTTCTCTTTCGACGAGTATTCCTTCCCCCCCCCCCCCCCCCCCCCCCCCCCCCCGAGATGGAGGGCCTCCTAAGCCCAAATATACTTTCACTTCGGAGAAGTAGGTCTGAGAAATCCGACGGCAGCTTTCTGGCAAGAGAGATTTTGAGTAAGGCGGGTAACGGGCTGGGTTTGGGCTTGACTCATATAAGCCCGAGCCTGAGCCCAAATTTAAAAGTTGGGCCCAAGCCGGGGCCCGATTAGGCCTGAAAAAAAAAGGGGTTGGACCTAGGCCCAAACTAATTATGCGCTTTTAATATATCATTTTATAATATTAACATAACAACATCTATAATATTTCTCCAAAAATAAAAACATCTCGAGTACTACATGATTAAAAAAACATCTTAATTAATTTCTGTAAAATTATCTAATTTTGTTTAGTTATATCCTATTACTATATTTATAAGGTATCAATTTTCTCTATACAAACTATAATACTCATTTCATCTTATACAAATGAATGTATATTAGAAAGAAAATAAATTATATAAATGAATAAACATGATTTTTTAAAAAAATAATCATGACTATACATAATATTAACATAATTTTTTTGCAAATGAACATGGATCGAGGAGATTTTTTTGCAAATGAACATGGATCAAGTAATTCCTCGACCACCATTCATAATTCATTCGTAATCTTTTATTGGATCAAGATTTTATTGGATCAAGATTCTAACGATCTGTGTACATGAGTTATTGAACAGTAAATTAACTACAAAACAAGGAGCATAATTTTACAATTGAACTATAATACTATATGGATGAAAATGAATTCAATTACAGAGGTGAGTCAGGTGACAAGTATAACTGTGTTAAAGTGTAAAAGAAATGAGAAAACTTAAAACGACTCAATGTTCAACTATAATTCAAATTTAAATACAATATAAGGAGAAACAACATCTTGGCGTGAACACTTTGAGATTACATAATGTAATAGCCATGGTAACTTTAAAATTAGCAAATTCCCTCATAAAACTTCTACCTACTTTGACTAATGAATGTGACCAGCTAATATGAGCATTTACAATTGTCAGGAACGACCTGTATGCCATTTCAGATCTCTGACCGTGGAGATAGAGGCTTCGCTAGCATCTGCATACGTAAAAATATTAATATTTATATGCAACTGTCAGCCCTATAAGGTACGGTAGGGAACAAACAATGGTCGCTACAGAGTTCAGAAATATTACATCTGCAAACCGTGTCTGACCACGCAATTTGGAAGGTTTGCGAATCGGCTCCTTCATAGAAGCAATTAGGGATGGATTAAGCACTTGTTTCCTCGGTTGAATTTGAATACCTAAGAATGACTGTGCAGATGGATTCGTTGAGGATAGAGAGGGCAAGGCACGGCTAAGCCATGATTCTGAAGGGGAATTAGGCAATGGTGGAGGAAGGAGAGGTGACATAGTATCTGCACTATTTGTCACTTGATTTCGTTCCAAAACCAGAAGACTATCATAAACATTGCTAAATTGGAAGCTATAATTCTCTTTCATTCCTTCAGTGGCAGAACTTTCTGGGCAAGCAGTTGTCCCATTGTTAACAATCTCAGTGACATCTTCATCATTAGTTTCTAGAACAAGATTTTCATCCATTCTCCGACTTTGTACCCCAACCTCAGAATCCTCATCAGCCGATCTAACAATTACATTGTTATCTGAAGTGGTATGTATAGAGCTTGACTTCGATTTTGGGGTGTCTGATATTTGTACAGCATCCACATGAAGAGTTCTCTCAACTGCAGGACTCATGGAGCCCGATCCAGACTGGCTGCTATCTTGAGAAGATACTAGCCAATGCTTATTGCTTCCTTTCTCAAAGGAGTCTGAGCCATTAGTATTTGAGCCATTCCTATCTCTCCTAGGAACTCCGAGGAAACCCTTCCCTTCTTGAAACGGGGATTGTGATGGTTCATTTCGGTAAGGGGATACCCCACCACTATGGGAAAAATAATGAGGAGATGATCCATTGACTGTTGGGGAATCACTTTGATAGGTAAGACGGTTAGATTCACTTGTTAATTTGCTGACATCCTCCCCTTGACGAGTAGGATTTCCATGCATCAGTTTATGCTTGTACACTGCTTCCCATGACTTCTACAGATATAAAAGAGAAACAAGCAATTTGTACTACTTTAAAGATTCTAAGAAAGTACAGAGACAATTATCTATAGTTACTTCCATGGTCATACACGAATATGTAAATCATCATCCAATTTGTTCAGCTAGAGGAAAAAGCTCGACTTGGTTTGCCAGCAATAGTACAATAAAAAATTTGAAACATCACCGTAGGAAATGTTTAGCAAGATGTGTAACAGAAACCCAAGTTGTTTAGCAAATAACCAGGAGTGGGTAAGATGGATCAACACTAACATATAAGATAATTTCCTTATTGGGGGCATGGTCTCGTTGGTCGATGAACTGATGATTTTTGGTGCCATACTTCATATGTATTTTCTTGTTTCTTTTTTTTGGGCTTGGAATGTGTTTCATACCTCCATGTATTGTTAGGGCACAAAACCCTTCCAAAGGATACTTGTACTGGGCTTATTGTAGTTCATTAAAAGCCTATTCATGGAACAAAGGGGTTACTACAAACATTGAAGATAATTTGGATGACAAGATACTAGTAGGGCATTAATTATCTGTGATAAACTTGAGATATTATAAATTAAATTATGTTAGTTAACTACTGTGATCATGTAAGCCCCCTCAGAGCATCTACACTCGTTGCAGCCATATATGGATATTTTGACATTTGGCAAATGAGTTTTGAAGGAGCAGCTTGCATTCGTTGAAGCCATTTGTTTGCCTTTTTTTTACATTAAAAAAAAACGCCGGACGAAAGATGATCTTTCGTCTATCGTTTTTATTATTATTATTATTAATTTTTGAAGGTGATCTTTCGTCCCCCATTTCTTTTTAAAATATACAATAGGCAAATTATGATCTTTCGTCCGCCGAATTTATATTAAAAAAAATCGACGGACATCTTTCGTCCATCGATATAATAAAAAAAATAAAAAAATTAAAAAAATTAAAAAAAAAAACACCATATGGCTTTGGCCATTTGCGCCACCACTGTTCCCTTCCAACCCAAAAATTGAGTATATGGCAAATGACTGCAGCTGATGCAGCAGCCCTTTTTTGGGTAAATGGTAAATGAGTGTAGATGCTCTCATTACTAAATTTGTATGGAAAAGTGTGACAAGCCAGAGATTGAATTTACATATACTTGTGTTTGCTTCAATTCTGTTATGCATGGTATGTAATGTCAATTATTCACATTGTTCAGCAATCAGAAGTAAACATGAATTATAAGTTCTTTGTTATAAACTACAAAGCATGGGTATTTGATGTAACTAACTAGTTGTACCAGATATGGGATAAATGAAGTGGCGCGATCAGGACCCTCTGATCTCTTCTGGGCTCTCCCCCCTGTGATCATCAAACCAGCTACAGTCCAATGGGCCACACCAAAGTGCAGGCCCATGGGCAAACGGGTCCAACCTAGCCCGTTAGGGTTCCGGACCCGTTTACCCCTGCCTATAAATACCCAACCCCCTCCTCACTTTGGAAGGCAATCAAACTTTCCCCACCTGAACCCTAGCTGCACAATCTCTTTTCCAGTGACTGACTAGATCGTCGAAGGGTCTGTCGTCGGAACTTCTCCCGGTATTTCTAGGCAGTGTGCAGGTACAGAAGATCTGAGCCGAGCTACTGGATCCAAGCCGAGCCGCTCGCCTTTACCTCCCCGCTCCTACTTCCGAGCCGCTCCCGTTCTCCGGGGTCGGACCGACGCAAATACTAAGGTTTCCCTCTCACAAATTACAAGAACTCACACCTGCTGCCCCCACACCCCAAAAACAAACAGCATCAGGTTGGCGCCGTGATGTAAAACCAACTCTAAAATAGAGAACTTTCCAAGAATTTTAATGGGTTAATTTTACCAACATGAAAGTGCGGATTTAGATTGGATATTTTAAACAATTAATTGGTTGGATGGATTTTCAAGAATCGAATCAAAGGCTAACAATCCCAATTAATAATTCAATCTTAATCAATCAGCAAATCCCTACGTGTTTCAGCAAGTAAAAAGAGCAATACCAATTCGTACCCTAATCTAGCATGTGGATCACTCACTCTCAGTATTTTGTGGTCGACAGTCAAATCAGATAATATACTAGATGATAAGGCAGTAAAACATAAATACGGAAGAAATGGAAAGATTATACCGAATATGAAGAACAATTGCAACAATCGAAGCGGCTCCTGTTGGAAGAACAGGTCGTGGATCTGCTGTGCTCGGGAGGAATCGGCGACTGGGGTGGTCGTATGCTGTGCTCGGGAAGGATCGGCGGCTGGGGTGTGGTCGCTTGCTGTGCTCGGGAAGAGTTGGCGGCTGGGGTGACGACGAGCGGTACGTCGACGGCAGGATGCGGAGGTGCTGGGTCGAAGACGTCGAGGCGAAGGTGAGGGAGGGGTAGCGGACGATGTTGAGGGGTGTGGAACTGTGGTGGTGGTGGTAGGTCGTCGACGATGGGGGATTTCGAGGTTGACGACGAGGGGAAAGTTGGGGTTGGTGATCTCGATCGGGAGTGGAGGGGAAAAGCGGCGACGAGGGCGTGGAAGCTTGGTGGATCGACGGCGAAGGGGGGGTTGCGGGATGGAGGCCGACGCCGATGGGTGATCTCCTTTGGTGGGATCGGGATTGGGGATAGGGTTTTCTTTTCGATCGGGAGGGAATTAGGTTGAAGAAGAAGATGAAGACTGATGGTGGCGGCTGTGATGTAGGAGTTTTGGGATTAGGGTTTTGGATTTGTATTAGGGATTTTTTTTAATTGGGAATAAATTTTAGAATTAATCACTAACTCTAAAACTAGATTAGGATTTATCACAAACCCTAATTTGTATCTCAATTATATCACACAAAGGAGAGAAAATGAAGAGCAAAACTCAACACAGATTTTTTTTGATCAATAATGGCATGCCTTTCTCATTCAACTCAGGGCCTTTAAATAGGCTCAATTACATCTTGAAACACATCTCCAAAATATTCTCAGAATCCAAAAATTACAAAAAAAGATTACATAAAAATGGAAATAAAATAAAAGTCCTAAACTGAATAAAACAGCTGATGAAGACGATGCCTGCGCTGATAGAAACGCCCAAATCGTCTGGAACCGATGTCCTCATCATTCTCCCCGGGTGGGAGAAGGCTCGACCCAGTCGAGTCAAAACCAGTCCTCCTGTCGTAGTGCTCCAAGAGGTCTGGATCCAAGCGCTGGAGCTCTCCGCGATCTATCCAAGTGTTCTCCGACTCCGGCTTGTTTTTCCAGCTTACCAAATATCTATGAATACCACCATCTCTAGTAGAGATTATCTGATCATCTAAAATATTATCTAACTCTTCTGTCGATGGGTAAGTAGTATCTGGTAGTGGAGGTAATGGGGGAATCTCACCATTAGGCTGCAGGGTAGGCTCATCTATAAGAAAATTTCTAGGATTGAATTTTAAGCCTTCATAAAGTACTAGATCCTCAATATTGAAAATTTTACTTATGCCAAAACCTTCAGGAAGGTCAACGACATAGGTACTATTATTGATTGCATGTAGAATCTTAAATGGGCCTGCAGCACGTATGTTCAAATTCTTAACGGGTCCAACAGGAAACCGTTCCGGATGAATCCGAACCATCACTTCGTCACCAATATCAAAAGTTATAAATTTCCTTCTAGTATCTGCTATTAACTTGTAGTTAAAATTATTCTCATTAAGTTCCTTGGAAATTTCTGTATGCAAGTCATGAATATTATATGCAAATGTGGGTGCAGACTCTGTGACTTTGTGATGTTCTAATACATGAGTAGAATCTATGGGTTGCCAAGTGACTTGGGAAGGAATGGGTGTCTCGGGTATACTCAATAGAGGTGACTGGATAGGCTGAATACAATTGAGAGACTGGTCATCCTCTTTTTCATCAAAGTCATCACTTATATTAGGTTCATAGGTAAACTCATTGTCGGGTTCATCAACGATGACTGCGGTACCCTCTACTATATTAATCCTACTTGGACTAGGACAGTTGCCAGCAACATGACCGTATCCCTTACATTTATAGCACTTAGTGAGAGGGTCAATCTTACTGTAATCTCTTTCGGTGTTCTTACCCTTATGTTCATCTCTCTGTGAATTAAAATTTGAATTAGATTTGCTGGGGTAAGATTTGTTGGGGTGCTGAGAGGGAGGCTGAGGTCTAGGTGGGTCAGTAGAGGTCATTCTAGAGGAATGATCTCTCGAGTCGCTGGACCTAGAATCAGAACTAGTTTTAAGGGAATCCATGTTGAGGACTAAGGCGTAGGCTGCCGCTATTGAGTCCACGTTTCTATAGATTAGCTCGTTCCTAAGGTCAGCTCGTAGTCCAGCTCTGAACCTAGAGAGAGTTTGTTCTTCACTCTCTTTACCTAGCGCATTGCACCGAATAAGGAAGTCATCGAATTTATCAATGTATTCTTGTGTGGATTTACTTCCTTGATACAATTGGTTCCACGAATCTAACAATCGGGTGTGGAACGATAGCGGTACATACCTCTCAGTGAGCTTCTCTTTCATGGCCTCCCAAGTGGCTATGGGTGCCAGGCCTCGGCCTCTGCGGGCATGTTCAAGATTGGTCCAATGCTGTTGAGCTTTACCCGTTAATTTCATAGTTGCAAATTTAACTTTAAGGGCTTCGCTCATGTCGAACCACACAAAATAGTGGTCCATGGCACGGACCCAATCAAGGTAAGCTTGGGGTTCCATGTGGCCTTCAAATTGGGGAACGTCAGCCTTAACGTTCTTTTTATATTGTTCGTCAGGGTCACGTTCTTGACGTCGATCGTCATGAACATTCCCTTGAGGGATCTGACGATGGCCATGAAGCTCAGGGACAATGTTTTGATTTAGCTCCACTTTCTCAAGCCTCTCATTGATATTGGCAAGAGTTGCTTGGATGGCAGCTAGGGTAGTGGAGATATCAGGGTTGTCCATTTCAGGTCTGGGGAGTCTAGGGTTCCTAATTGGGTGATTGGGAAGGGATAGAAAAGGCTCTTCAGGGTCTGTGATGGTGCTGCGAAGACGCATTCACCAAAAGTGGAAGCTAGGGGCCGTGTGTGTCCTAATTTTTTATTTTATTTTTTTTTTTTAAATGATTCTGGACTAAACTAAACTAAAATAAAAATAAAATAAAATAAAAGACTACACGATACTAAATGAATGCAAAATTGATGCCTACGATGCAAGAACTAAGGTTTTAAGAACCTTCGCTCTGATACCAAAATGATGTAAAACCAACCCTAAAATAGAGAACTTTCCAAGAATTTTAATGGGTTAATTTTACCAACATGAAAGTGCGGATTTAGATTGGATATTTTAAACAATTAATTGGTTGGATGGATTTTCAAGAATCGAATCAAAGGCTAACAATCCCAATTAATAATTCAATCTTAATCAATCAGCAAATCCCTACGTGTTTCAGCAAGTAAAAAGAGCAATACCAATTCGTACCCTAATCTAGCATGTGGATCACTCACTCTCAGTATT
Source organism: Hemerocallis citrina (assembly GCA_017893485.1). NCBI lineage: Eukaryota > Viridiplantae > Streptophyta > Magnoliopsida > Asparagales > Asphodelaceae > Hemerocallis > Hemerocallis citrina. Next base: position 242,927,444 of record CM030364.1, on the reverse strand, counting down.
TTGTGGTCGACAGTCAAATCAGATAATATACTAGATGATAAGGCAGTAAAACATAAATACGGAAGAAATGGAAAGATTATACCGAATATGAAGAACAATTGCAACAATCGAAGCGGCTCCTGTTGGAAGAACAGGTCGTGGATCTGCTGTGCTCGGGAGGAATCGACGACTGGGGTGGTCGTATGCTGTGCTCGGGAAGGATCGGCGGCTGGGGTGTGGTCGCTTGCTGTGCTCGGGAAGAGTTGGCGGCTGGGGTGACGACGAGCGGTACGTCGACGGCAGGATGCGGAGGTGCTGGGTCGAAGACGTCGAGGCGAAGGTGAGGGAGGGGTAGCGGACGATGTTGCGGGGTGTGGAACTGTGGTGGTGGTGGTAGGTCGTCGACGATGGGGGATTTCGAGGTTGACGACGAGGGGAAAGTTGGGGTTGGTGATCTCGATCGGGAGTGGAGGGGAAAAGCGGCGACGAGGGCGTGGAAGCTTGGTGGATCGACGGCGAAGGGGGGGTTGCGGGATGGAGGCCGACGCCGATGGGTGATCTCCTTTGGTGGGATCGGGATTGGGGATAGGGTTTTCTTTTGGATCGGGAGGGAATTAGGTTGAAGAAGAAGATGAAGACTGATGGTGGCGGCTGTGATGTAGGAGTTTTGGGATTAGGGTTTTGGATTTGTATTAGGGATTTTTTTTAATTGGGAATAAATTTTAGAATTAATCACTAACTCTAAAACTAGATTAGGATTTATCACAAACCCTAATTTGTATCTCAATTGTATCACACAAAGGAGAGAAAATGAAGAGCAAAACTCAACACAGATTTTTTTTGATCAATAATGGCATGCCTTTCTCATTCAACTCAGGGCCTTTAAATAGGCTCAATTACATCTTGAAACACATCTCCAAAATATTCTCAGAATCCAAAAATTACAAAAAAAGATTACATAAAAATGGAAATAAAATAAAAGTCCTAAACTGAATAAAACAGCTGATGAAGACGATGTCTGCGCTGATAGAAACGCCCAAATCGTCTGGAACCGATGTCCTCATCACGCCGTCTGTGGGGACTCCTCTTGGTGCTGTCGCCAGACCGAGCCCGGTCGGTGGACGTCACCTCGCGTCCGAGCTCCTCCATGGCTCCCAAAGTCAGAAGGGCCGTCACCTCGGCGAGACATCCAGACCCTCCACGTCCCAGCCACGCGGATGCCCATGGTTCCAACCAACCTCAGGTAAACGGCGCAACCAGACCTTCGTATGCGACTGATCTACGCCGCGTCATCTCAAATCGACAGGCCAGCCGGACTAAGAGGGAGACTGCTTCCAACTCGGTCTCGAACCATCACCGACGGCCGTCCCAGGCGCACGATCCAGAACACAGCCGCTCGCCCCATGGACTCGCGGGGCAAGCCCCCGTCACAAGGATCGAGTTCCAAAATTTTCGGGACAAGATCCTCCAAGCCATCCGAGGCGGCCAGACCACCGAGGTCCGCAACAGCTCCGACCCACGGTCGGAAACAGGAGGCGGCAAATCCCACGGTTCGACCCACCCCAAGGAACAAGCAGACGCCGTCCTTTGTCGCTTGGAGGAGATGGCGAACCGCCTCGCCCATCTTGGCGAGGGCGGACCGGTACCGGGCCACGGTCATCGGCAGACTGGGCCTCCTTTCTCCCCCCAAATCCTGGAAGGCGAGATCCCTCAGAACTTCAGGCCTCCTCAATTCGAGACCTACAATGGCGAGGTGATCCTGCTGATCACATGGAGGGATTTAAGACCCTCATGATGATTCACAGCGCTGCGGATCCCCTACTCTGTCGCGCCTTCCCCGCTACCCTTCGTGGCCCGTCTCTGGAATGGTTCTCCAAACTTACCCCCCGGCTCAGTCTTCTCCTTCGAACAACTAGAGGCGAGCTTCCTAGCCCACTTCGTAACCAGTAGGAAGGTCGAGAAGACGAGCTCGTCCCTTCTGGACCTCAAACAGAAGAATGGGAAATCCCTCCGTGAGTTCGTTCGGACATTCACCACCGAAGCGAGGTCAGTTTCCTCCCTCGACGCAGGGGTCACCTCGGCAGCCTTCCGACACAATGTCCGTCACGGCCAGCTCAAGGCTTCCTTAGCCAAGAAGCCACCCGTAGACTTCCCTGGCCTACTCAACAGGGTCGAGAAGTATATCGAGGCCGAGGAGGCACTCAATCCCGAGGGCACCAAAAAAGCCACTGCTAAGGGGAAGCGCAAGGCCAATGATGCGGAGCCCTTCAAGAGGCCCGTGAAAGAAACGGCTGGTCTCAAGAGGGTCCCCCCGGTCCCTCGATTCGAGAGGTATACGCCCCTGACTCAGAACGTCTCGGCGATTTTAATGGAGATCGAGGACAAGGGGATCGTCCGATTCCCCCCCCCCCCCGACCGACCAACAACGGCAAGAAGCGAGACCAGAGATTCTACTGCCGCTTCCACCGAGACACGGGCACGATACAGATCATTGCCGAGCCCTCAAGGATAAGATCGAAGCCGTCATCCAACGAGGGTAACTAAGGGAGTTCGCCCGGGCCAATCCCAAAGACCGAAGAGAGCCGAGAAGCCCGAGGCCTTCGCCTCCCCCTCCCCCTCGGACGACCGGCCGGTGGCCCAACCGGGACCCCGAACCCAAGGAGACAGGGGAACCGGGTATCCTACACTGCGTCCACGGCGGGCCCATAGGAGGAGAATCTAATACTTCTCGCAAAGCCTTCATCCGAGAGGTCAACTCTGTTCTAGACCACCCCTCCCCTCGGGTTCAGCAGCGAGCGGTCTCCTTCTCCGGAGAGGACCTTGAAGGCGTCCGGCTCCCGCACTGCGACGCCCTCGTCATCAGTCTTGTCAAGGCCAACTTTGAGGTACGCCGTATCCTAGTGGACAACAGCAGTTCGGTTAACATCATTTTCCTAGATGCATTTGAGAACTTCAAACTCCCCCGGAAAAGCTGAAGCCAGCTGGTTACATCCTTCATGGATTTTCGGGCATCCCCGTGCAAATTGAGGGAATCGTGACACTAGATGTAACTGCGGGCACGACCCCCATCCTCCGAACCGAGTCGATGGACTTCATGGTGGTCAACGTCAAGGCAGCCTACAACGCCATCCTTGGCCGACCCGAGCTCTGTTCGTTCCAGGCTGTCCCCTCCGCCTACCATCTGAAACTGAAGTTCCCCACCGACCTCGGGGTCGGATTCGTCCGAGGCAATCAGGAGTTGGCACATTCGTGTTACATGACCACGATCGAGGACGGGGTATTTCCCCTCGACGCGGTTGAACTCCCGCCTGAAAGGATCCAGCCCGAGTGTGAACCCGCAGACGAGTTGGAGGAGGTCACATTTGAAGCAGGAGACAAGTCCAAATGGTTCCGTGTGAGCCGAACCCTCTCCCCGACCTGAAGTCAGGTCTGATCGATTGCGTCCGCCGCAATATCGACCTTTTCGCTTGGACACCGTCCGACATGCCCGGAATTTCCGAAGATTTAATCATGCACTGGCTAAGCATCGCTCCAGACTCCAAACCGGTCCAACAGAAGCGCTGCAAGTTCGCCCCAGAAAGGCAACAGGCAGTAAGAGTGGCGGTGGATAAACTGCTGTCCGCCCAGTTCATTCAAGAAGTCGGCTACCCCGAGTGGCTAGCTAATGTCGTAATGGTGAAAAAGGCTAGCGGAACCAGGAGGATCTGCATTTACTTCACCGACCACAACAAGGCGTGCCCCAAGGATCCTTTTCCCCTCCTCAGCATCGATGCTCTGATCGACGCAACGTCGAGTCACGAGCTCCTGACCTTCATGGACGCCTTTTCGGGCTATAATCAGATCCGGGTGTTTCCTCCGGACATCGCCAAAACGTCCTTCGTTACCGACCAGGGCCTCTACTGCTACCGGGACATGCCCTTCGGGCTCAAGAACGCCGGGGCCACCGACCAGAGACTTGTCAACCAAGTCTTTAAAAATCAGATCAGTCGGAACATGGAGGTATACGTCGATGACATGCATGTCAAGAGCCGACGAGGGCAGGATCATGTTACCGACCTTGAGGAAGCCTTCGGCGTCCTCCGGTCTCACAACATGAGGCTCAATCCCGCCAAATGCGCCTTCGGCGTCTCCTCCGGAAAATTTCTAGGGTTCATCGTTAGCCAGTGCGGCATAGAAGCCAACCCGGAGAAGATCCATGCCATAATCGACATGGCCCCTCCCCGAAACGTCAAGGAGGTTCAGCGGCTTACGGGGAGACTGGCGGCCATCGGCCGCTTCCTCTCCAAATCAGGGGAAAAATCCCTCCCGTTCTTCCAGGCACTGCGGGGGACGAAAGGATTCGAATGGGGCGATCCGCAGCAACAGGCGTTCGAGCAATTGAAATCCTACCTCGCCAACCCCCTCTCCCGAGCAAACCCGAACCCAGTGAACCCCTCTTCCTATACCTCTCAGCCTCGGAAAGCGCGCTCAGCGCCGTGCTCGTCCGAGAAGAAAACGGTGTTCAGAAGCCCCTATACTATGTGCGCAAGGTTCTGCTCTCAAATGGAGAAAATGGCGTACGCACTGATAACGGCTGCGCGAAAGCTCCGTCCCTACTTCCAGGTCCACTCCATTCAGGTCCTCACGGACCAGCCTCTGAAGACCGTCCTCCACAAACCTGAGAGCTCCGGCCTCCTGGTTAAGTGGTCGATTGAGCTAAGCCAATACGACATTAGCTACCAGCCCAGGACGGCCATCAAGGGACAAGCACTCGCCGAATTCATCACGGAATATACTATTTCCGAACCATCCGACATCCTGAAAACTGACCCGGTGTGGGAGGTCTATGTCGACGACTCGTCTTGCGAGGGAGAGAGCAGAGTAGGCGTCATTCTAAAAGGTCCCGACAATTTCGTCCTCCAGTATTCTCTTCGTCTGAATTTCCCAGCCTCAAACAACGAAGCGAAATACGAAGCTATGATCGCGGGGCTCACCCTAGCACACATGGCCGGATCCAGACACATCAAGGCCTTTAGCGACTCCCAGCTCGTGGTCAACCAGATCACCAGGGAGTACGAAGCTCGTGATGCTCGGATGGTACGATACTTGGCACTGGTCCATCAACTCTTATCGTCTTTCGAGTACCACTCGGTAGAACGAATCCCCAGGGAACAGAATGCCCAGGCGGATTCATTGTCGAAGCTCGCCTCATCATCCTTCGAGGGGCTAAACCGCACCGTCCTGATGAGGTCCTCCTCAAGCCCAGCATCGACCTCCCTGAAGCTTCCTACCTCAACGCCGATCTCCAACCCGACAACTGGACGACGCCCATTCGAAAGTTCCTTTCGGAGGGCGAACTCCCTCAAGACCGATCGGAGGCAAGAAGGATCAGAGTCCGCTCTGAGAGATTCACCCTGATCAATGAATCGCTCTTCAAGCGCTCATACACAGTGGCTGACGGCATACCCTACCTCCGTTGCTTAGCCCCTGACGAGGCCAAGTATGCTCTGAAGGAACTACACGAAGGGATCGGCGGATGCCACATGGGGAGCAGGTCACTCGCCAGAAAGGCCCCTAAATCATTCATGGGTACTTCTGGCCGACCATGTTGCAAGACTCGCAAGACCTCGTCAAAAGGTGCGGTCCTTGCTAAAGATTCTCACCAGTAAAGAGACTCCCGCAGGCCAACCTCCAATCCCTGGCCAGTCCGACCCCCTTCGCTATGTGGGGGATGGACGTGGTCGGCCCCTTTCCTCAAGCAATGGGCCAAAGGAAATTCCTGGTGGTGGCCATCGACTACTTCACCAAATGGATCGAGGCAGAACCCCTGGCTTCGACCACCGAGCATCAAACTCAACAATTCTTCTGGAAGCACATCATCCGTTGATTCAGGAACCCACAGGTGCTCATCACCGACAGCGGGACCCAGTTCGCAGGCAAGAATTTTCGAAGGTTCTGCGAAGACATCGGCGTCCAGCAACGCTTTTCATCGATATGCCACCCTCAATCAAACGGCCAGGCTGAAAACGCGAACCGCCAAATCCTTGACAGCCTTAAGAAGCGATTGGACAATTCACCCAAGGGGCTATGGGTCGACGAACTTCCGAGCGTTCTCTGGGCACACCGAACGACGAAGAGGATCCCCACGGGCGAGTCGCCCTTCAACCTAACCTACGGCACCGAGGCGGTTATCCCCTTAGAGATTGGCCTCCCTTCGCCCAGGGTAATGGTCTACGACGAAGAAAGCAACTCGGCAGATCTCATAGCCAACTTGGATCTAGTCGACGAAGGAAAAAATCCGCCATCAGAAGTATATACCAGCAACGGGTCGAGAAATTCTACAACAAGAAGGTCCGCCCCACCAACATCAAACAGGGTGACCTCGTCCTCAGGAAATTGGCGGTGTCATACCCCCGCAGGAAGAGGAAGTTGGCTCCTAATTGGGAAGGCCTGTATAAGGTCGCCGAAGTAGTGCGCCTCGGCACCTACCGACTCACCGACATGGGAGGCAACCTAATCAAGAGATACTGGACTGCAGGGCACCTCATCAAGTACCTCGAAGGGGAGGACTAAACTTGTTATGTAACCAATCCCCTTGTAATCAGCATTACACGCCGCTGCTTTTTCTATAAGAAGATTTATTTTCTTTCCATAGTTTTTTAGCTCAAATTCTTTGTGTAAACTCTCTATGTAACCACTCGAAGCCTCGACACAGAACGGTGAACTCGAGCACACGGGTAGCTTTCTCAAGCTAAGGCAACGGAGCACGTCGCTCTCCGCCGACCCCCCAAGCCTCGACACTGAACGGTGAACTCGAGCCACGGGTAGCTTTCTCAAGCTAAAGCAACGGAGCTCGTCGCTCTTCACCGACCCCCCAAGCCTCGACACCAGACGGTGAACTCGAGCACACAGGTAGCTTTCTCAAGCTAAGGCAACGGAGCTCGTCGCTCTCCGCCGACCCCCCAAGCCTCGACACCAAACGGTGAACTCGAGCACACAGGTAGCTTTCTCAAGCTAAGGCAACGGAGCTCGTTGCTTTCCGCTGACCCCCCAAGCCTCAACACCGAACGGTGAACTCGAGCACACGGGTAGCTTTCTTAAGCTAAGACAATAGAGCTCGTCGCTCTCCGCCGACCACCCAAGCCTCTGACACCGAACGGTGAACTCGCCCACACGGGTAGCTTTCTCAAGCTAAGGCAACGGAGCATGTCGCTCTCCGCCGACCCCCCAAGCCTCGACACCGAACGGTGAACTCGATCACACGGGTAGCTTTCTCAAGCTAAGGCAACGAAGCACGTCGCTCTCCGCCGACCCCCCAAGTCTCGACACCGAACGGTGAACTGAGCACACGGGTAGCTTTCTCAAGCCAAGGCGACGGAGCTCGACGCTCTGCGCCGACCAACGGGCCCTCAACCTCCGGTCGGGACTTCAGCAAACCTCCCTACCCAAAAATTTTATTAAGATTTAGGGCACTCGCCTTCGACAAATGCCCCGAGCCTCGAACCAGGGATCAGCCCACCTTTCACCCGCTGGCAACTTGGGGTAACAGCGCTCGAAGCAGTTACCCCAAATTGTCAGAGGGTGGCAGGGGAGCCACTGATCTGGGACTCTCGGCCAAAAGTTCCGTTTTAGGGCGCTCGCCTTCGGCAAACGCCCCGAGCCCCGAACCAGGGATCGGCCCACCTTTCACCTGCTGGCAACTCGGGGTAACAGCCCTCGAAGCAGTTCCCCCAAATTGTCAGAGGGTGGCAGAGGAGCCACCGGTCTGGGACTCTCGGCCAAAAGTTCCGTTTGAGGGCGCCCACCTTCGGCAAGCACCTCGAGTCCCATCCCCGGGATCGGCCCACCTTTCACCCGCTGGCAACTTGGGGTAAACAGGCCTCGGAGCTGTTACCCAAAATTGTCAGAGGATGGCAGGAGAGCCGGCAATGAGAACTCACAGTGAGATGAGACATTCTCTGTTGAACTGCTGGTAAGGGGGGTAGGGGTTATATAGCCCCCCAGAAAGGCCCATTAATAACGTTGGAAGAAACGTTGGAAGATGAAATGTCTCCCATTAATGGCGTGGGAAGGCGAAACGTCCCCATTAATGGCGTTGGAAGGCGAAACGTCCCCATTAATGGCGTTGGAAGGTGAAACGTCCTCTATTGCAGGACTCTCAGGATTCCTCTCCCTCGTCGTCACCCTGTCGCTCGGGCACGACCATCGGCCCTACCGTCAAGGCCCCGTCATCAGAAAGCGGAAGCCCCCAGTTTCCTCGAAGACCGGAGGAGCCAGGTCCCGGAGCCGACCGAGCCTTCTCCACCTTTCGACGAGATTTCTCCACCTCACAAGTCTCTGACTTTCGGCTCGGCCCCAAAACCAAGCAAGGGCCCAAACTCAACCCCTCAACATATTCTCAACAAGTTCAAAAGGGTCGGAAAGCTTATTCTCTATTATAACGCCGTGGAGGGCTACAATACAATAAGATTTATTACAAACAACTAGCACCTCGGCCTAAACTATCATCAGAACCCCTCCGGGCTCGCACGTGTTAGCTCAAATCCCGCCGAGCGACTCGGTTCCGCAGCCTGCCTTACAGAGCCCCTAGGATCGGCCAAGGAAGACAATCCGGCTACAGAATTCTGAGCATCGCCCGGCCTCACGTATTCCAACTGCCGAATCGGGAACGGCTTCCAACTGCCGAATCGGGAACGGCTCACGCCTCGAGGAGCGCCCAACCACCGAAGGGACCGACCTTCCCAACATCGTCTTATTATGCTGGATCTCGATCTCTTTCTCCACAATAACCTCACGGAGGAGCGATTCCGAGGTAGGCCTCTGCACCGAGGCGCTTGACATGAAAAATCTGAGGCCCATATCTCCGAGGTCGCGGTCGGCTATCGCCTTCTTCAATTAAGCCGATTCTGCGCTCATTTCCTTCGACTTGTTCCGGAAATAGTGAAAAGCGGCGTCGTGATCGCGGGCCTCCTTCCGATATCGGTCAAGGGTGGACTCCAATACCTTAATCTTGCTCCGAAGCCATGTCACCTCGGACCGTCGAGAATCAGCCTCGGCGAGGGAGGCCAACATCTGATGGAAGCAAAATAAAAGATCATTCCGAGGCCACAAATTCACATTAGACAATCTCAAAAAATTACACAAGTCAAGAAGGGTCGGACAAGCTCAGATAGTCAACCCAAAATCAAGGCAAAAAGTCGAGGTTAAAATACTTGGCCAACTAAAAAAAATTTGTCATAAATTTGAACACTTTTACAAAATGTTGCGGTGGTCGGTCCGCCTTCGGCAAATACAACAACAAGAAAAAAGCAACTACGGCGTACGGCCAACCTCTCCCTCCGGTCCGATGGCAGCCGTGAGGTCGATAACCGGCTAGACACTGGCCCCTCCGACTCCGTCTTCCCCTTCACCTGGCACATTGCCCCCAGGGGTCCTCGGCGGCCCGTCGATTCCCATGCCGTAGTCGAAGTTCGTCAGGTCCAGGGTCGGATAGAAGTGCTTCACGTAGCTCAGCGCCTTGTCATACACCTCGTTCTGAGCCTCGATGACCATGTCCTGGGCCTTCAAGGTCAGCACCCCCTTCTCCACTTCGAACGCCTTCTTCAGCGCCGCCTCCTTCTTCAGCCCATCATCAGCCATCGAGGCAAGGTCGGCCTTCAGGGCCTCCTCCCGCTTCAGCGAAGCATCCAGAGCGGTCTTCATGTCCATCTAAGAAAGATGGCGCCTTTGCGAGGATGTCTTTAATCAGCCAATGCCATATCGATTTATAGCTTACATATCGAGGGCAGAGAAGGCAGCGTTAAGGCGCTGTTGATTCTTCCCAGGAAACGTATCTTCCAGTATCGCTCTAGCTTGGTCTGGCTCCGCTCATACTTCAGCTCCAGCTCATGGATCCGCATCACCTGATTGCCGGACATACAAGCCAACAGCCGAGGAAAAAGCACTTGAGTAAAAACAAAGCTCTAAAGGACAAGTACGGGAAGAATGAAACACAAGGCCTCGGAATATTACCTGCACGCTCGCCTGAGCCCACCTCATGTAGGCTGACTCGAAGGAATCGGCGTCCATACTCTGCCGATCCCGAGGCGTGGCCATCTTGTCCACGAACTCCATGGAGATGGGACTCTCGGTCAGAGTGTCCCCCTGACGTATGGCCCAATCCGGAGCCCAAGGTTGGAGCCCCTCTTCCCCAACCATGGTCTGGGCATCGGCACAAAGGGGCGGGGCACCCCTTGCACGACCTCCGACACCTTCGAGGCTTTGGAGCTCGGCACGAGGGCGGTTTTCCTCGACTGGCTTGTCTTCGGCCGCTTCGCCTTCGACTCGGACGGGGCCTCGAAAGCTGCTTTGGAGGGGGCCACCGTCTGCTTCCCCTTCTCGGATTGCTCCACCTTCTGCTTTTTTAGGGCAAGCCTCCTCGCCTTAATCACTTCAGGGTCCATCTTTACAGAAAAGTCCATTAAAAACGATGAGCACCAAAGAGAATTACAAAAAGAAAAACGAACTAAAAACATACGGGGCGGGGCTCGGTCCGACGCGGACCATGTGACTCTCCATCACTTTCGGCCAACTTATGCTATGGCTCTTACGGAGACGCTCCACGAAGGCCCACTCCTCGGCCGACGGATCACCCTTCTTAGGCCCCTTGAAGTTCGGCTTGTAGAAATTCCACCTCGTCGGGATATCTCATTGCACCTCACACCGGACGACGAAGTACTTCCTCTTCCACTCCTTTATCAAGTCAGAGTGGCCATGGACGACCTTACACCCGCTCCGAGGCGATACATAGTAGATCCCCTCGAACTCTCCTGACGAGCTGACTCCAAGCATGGCTCGGAAGATGCTCAACCTCAGCGGTACATTCCTCTCTTCGCACAACAAAATGAAGCTCACCATCTGCTTCCAAGAGTTCGGCTCGAACTGCATCGGACACAACGAGGCCCAATTAAAACCTCACGAATGAAACGATGGATTGGTAGCCTCAGCCCCGAGGAAAATGCGTCGGCAGGAAAGATGCAGTACCAGGGCGCCAGAGGGTCGGTAGGCCGAAGACCAGCGCTAGGGACCATCAACTCGAATTCCCTCCCAATGAAGTAGCTCGCACAGATCACCGAGAGGTCATCCCCCTTCAAAACTGAGGGAGTACCGTCCATCTTAATCCTCACCCAACTCGGCGACGAGGGCTGTACACCGTAAAGGACCAAATCTCCGACATCGTCTAGGTACTTCTTGATCGACCGAGGCTGCGGTAGGAAAGGGACCTCCAATTGCCGAGGAGCAATTGTCCTATCCGGACTTCTTGGCATAGTCCACTTCACCCTCTTCTTCCGAACCTTAGGAGCCTTATCGGAAAACGGGGTGGCCAACGGCTCGAGGGCGGGGGCCCTCGAGGGGGAGCCCGTCCCCACGACCTGACCACCCTCGGTTCTGGCCTCTTCGGCAGGCGGCACCCCCTCGGCAAGGGACCCCTCGGGAGATTCCTCCTCTTCTTCCTCGTTATCAGTATCCTCCTCACCCGAGTCGCTGCTCTCCACCACGAACGGCTTGAAGGCACGCAGCGGCTCCACGGCAAGCACTTTATCCTCCGAGTCCCATGAAGTCGAACGATCCGAAGAAGTTGAAGAATGCGAATCCGATAGGCCCGTATGGACGACACTATCAGAAGTAGAGGCGGAGGAGCCGGACTGAGCCCTAGACATGATAAAAATACTAACCTGAGCAAGGCTTGAACGGAAGGTCGCCGGGAAACTCGTCTATGGTGACTGAAAAATCCTAAAGAGAAGCTCTGGATTCTAGAGAGGGTATAAGTGAGAAATGAGAAAGGAGGGGTGGGTTACGCCTATATAGGGGATTTACTGTGACTCCTCGATTCCCACAAAAATGGTTGATGTGACTCCTCGATTCCAGCAAGTCTCTTGGGCTCGCTCGTCTTGCCGACCCCCATAAGCTTCGACGTTCGACCTAGATCTCGAGCACAGGGGTAACTTCAACAAACCAAGTCACCTAAGCTCGCTCGACTTGCCGGCCCCCATATGCCTCGACGGTCGACCTAGATCTTGAGCACAGGGATAGCCTCCACCAGCCAAGTCTCTTGGGCTCGTCTCTCCTCACCGACCCCCTAAGCCTCGACAGTCGATCTAGATCTCGAACACAGGGGTAGCTTCCACCAGCCAAGTCTTTTGGGCTCGCCTCTTCTCGCCAACGCCCTAAGTCTCGACGGTCGACCTAGATCTCGAGTACAGGGTAGCCTCCACAAGCCAAATCTCTTTGGCTTACTCGTCTTGCCGACCCTAAGCCTTGACGGTCAACCTAGATCTCGAGCACAGGGGTAGCCTCCACAAGCCAAGTCTCTTGAGCTCACTCGTCTTGCCGACCCCCATAAGCCTCGACGGTCGACCTAGATCTCGAGCACAGGGGTAGCTTCACCAAGCCAGGTCACTTGGGCTCGCTTGACTTGCCGACCCCCATAAGCCTCGACGGTCGCCCTAGATCTCGAGCACAGGGGTAGCTTCACCAAGCCAGGTCACTTGGGCTCGCTCGACTTGCCGACCCCCATAAGCCTCGACGGTCGCCCTAGATCTCGAGCACAGGGGTAGCTTCCACCAGCCAAGTCTCTTGGGCTCGCCTCTTCTCGCCAACCCCCTAAGCGTCGACGATCGACCTAGATCTCGAACACAGGGGTAGCCTCCACAAGCCAAGTCTCTTAGGCTCACTCGTCTTGCCGACCCCCCTAAGCCTCGACAGTCGACCTAGATCTCGGGTACAGGGATAGCCTCTAAAGCCAAGTCTCTTGGGCTCACTCGTCTTGCCGACCCCCATAAGCCTCGACGGTCGACCTAGATCTCGAGCACAGGGGTAGCTTAACCAAGCCAAGTCACTTGGGCTCGCTCGACTTACCGACCACCATAAGCCTCGACGGTCGACCTAGATCTCGAGTACAGAGATAGCTTCCACCAGCCAAGTCTCTTGGGCTTGCCTCTTCTCGTCGACTCCCTAAGCCTCGACGGTCGACCTAGATCTCGAGCACAGGGATAGCCTCCACAAGCCAAATCTCTTGGGCTCACTCGTCTTGCCGACCCCCATAAGCCTCAACGGTCGATCTAGATCTCGAGCACAAGGGTAGCTTCACCAAGCCAAGTCACTTGAGCTCGTTCGACTTGCCGACCCCCATAAACCTCGACGGTTGAACTAGATCTCGAGCACAGGGGTAGCTTCCACCAGCCAAGTCTCTTGGGCTCGCCTTATCTTGCCGACCACCATAAGCCTCAACGGCCGACCTAGATCTCGAGCACATGGGTAGCTTCAACAAGTCAAATCACTTGGGCTCCCTCGACTTACCGACCTCCATAAGCCTCGACGGTCGACCTAGATCTCGAGCACAGGGGTAGCTTCAACAAGCCAAGTCACTTGGGCTCCCTCGACTTACCGACCCCCATAAGCCTCGACAGTCGACCTAGATCTCGAGCACAGGGGTAGTGTTAACAAGCCAAGTCACTTGGGCTCCCTCGATTTACCGACCCCTATAAGTCTCGACGGTCAACCTAGATCTCAAGCACAGGAATATCTTCCACTAAGCCAAGTCACTTGGGTCACTTGGGCTCACTCGTCTTGCCGACCCCCATAAGCCTCGACAGCCGACCTAGATCTCGAGCACATAAAAAACTTTAACAAGCCAGGTCACTTGGGTTCCCTCGCCTTGCCGACCCCCATAAGCCTCGACGGTCGACCAAGATCTCGAGCGCAAGGGTAGCTTCCACAAGGCCAAACTTCTTGGGCTCAACACTCCGAGCCGACCCCATCCATCATTGTGAACAAAGGAAATCACCATGACCTGTTCGACAACGCTCGACAGCAAACCCCTATGCTCGGCTACCGAGATCCTCGTGCTCGGCCATGGGGGCCCTCACCAGCCCGGCGCCGACCCAAGCTACAGGAACTCTCTCCCCACTATTCTTCATGGAACCCGACTACTCCACAACTGGTCAGGCACAGCCCCGCATGAGTGGGGGGCCTGTGATATGGGATAAATGAAGTGGCGTGATCAGGACCCTCTGATCTCCTCTGGGCTCTCCCCCCTGTGATCATCAAACCAGCTACAGTCCAATGGGCCACACCAAGTTCAGGCCCATGGGCAAACGGGCTCAACCCGGCCTGTTAGGGTTCCGAACCCGTTTACCCCTGCCTATAAATACCCAACCCCCTACTCACTTTGGAAGGTAATCAAACTTTCCCCACCTGAATCCTAGCTGCCCAGTCTCTTTTCCAGTGGCTGACTAGATCGTCGGAGGGCCTGTCGCCGGGACTTCTCCCAGTGTTTCTAGGCAGTGTGTAGGTACAGAAGATCCGAACCAAGCTACTGGATCCGAGCCGAGCCGCTCGCCTCTACCTCCCCGCTCCTACTTCCGAGCCGCTCCCGTTCTTTAGGGTCGGACAGACGCCAGTACTAAGGTTTCCCTTACAAATTACAAGAACTCACACTTGCTGCCCCCACACCCCAAAAACAAACAGCATCAGTACCCATTCTGGGAACTTGTATGCGTACGCATCATCATGGGTACCTTAACCGTACCCGTTACGGTAGTTTAGTATCAGGGTTTTTTATAAATAAAAATAACCTTCTAGTCTGAAAAATAACGGGCTGGCCCATACCCAATCATTAAAAAAACCCTTATTAGTGTACTTATGTATGGATTATGAAGTATGCCATATTTTGTAACTAAAACAAACATGACTATAAGTATAAAAATTCTGTTATGATTAGATCACTTATTTTCCATAGTTCAAAATTTTAATGTTGAATGAATGAATTTGGATTCTTTTTTTTTTCCTTTTAAGTATGTGAATTCTCTTTTATGTTGATTTGAATATATTAAATTATATTTAAAATGATATAGCTGTACCCATGTGTACCCATGTACCCTGCTTTTTACATGTTTGCCGTATGCTTCATGGGTTATAAACATATATGTAAGCAATATATTCAGTGACATACCAACTTGAACTGTTGTGTACAAAACTAAGAAACTATCTGAGTGAGTGAAGTTTTTTGCTTAACAGTTATGTGTAGGCATGTACTAGGATCATGTCTAAGACTTCATTGTATAAAATTACCATAGACATAGTCTGTAACAGTTGCGGAAAGATAAACAAACTTGAGTCAAATCGCATACTATTGTAACTATAGTTAGTTGCTTTGATATGCCAATAGATGAAACTATCCATTCTTTGATACTTCAGTTTTTTGAGCAGCTAGTTTTGGTAGCACAGTCCCTTGTACAAAGATTATACAAATTCCTAAATGAAAATGGAAATTTCCTACACTCATATTTGTGGTTAGCCATCTATTATCTACACCCTTCCAAGGTCTACTCTTGTGAGAATTGATTGAGAAGAAAACTAAAAGAAAGATTATCTTAAGGTTTATAGGCCAGAATAACTTAGAAGACCAATAGAAGGTGTTGTAGATGAGAGACTATTTCTTGCCGAAATTATGTTTGAATGCCTGTGGTAGAGCGGATAATAAAGTAAATCACTCCAATTTATCCAATTTAATATCTTAACTATTCGAGTGCAGTTGAGACGCCAAACTGTTCTTGCCTCAGTTATTGCCAATCTGCATACAATTATGGTAATTATGCAGTTGCATCGGTAAAGTCATCGGAAGCTGATGATTGAGAATCATGATAGATCCAGTAGGTACCTACAACATAGCCTATGAGTTAGAAGTTGAGACTTGAGAATGAATATGGCTCGACCTATAATTGAGAACGTGGAATACTAAGTTGTTGCATAAGTGTGACTGAATCCACAACATTGACAAGGAGGCTTGTCGTGTTAAGGTTTAATCAACATGTAACAGATTAGACATGGAAGTTCAACAATCTAGAGTCACCTAAGAGTCCAAAAATATGTTCAAACTTGTAAGTCTGAGTAATAGGCATGTACGGTAAGTCAACATAGATACACAGGATCGAGTTGGACAGTCTACTTCACAGAACATTTGACCTACCCCTCTTCTGACTTGGCAATCGACTAACTCACTAAAAAGAGCAAGTTCATGGCTCAGGTCTGGTTTGTACATTTGGCCATGGTGTTAATCATGATGGTGTTTTGATACAGGTCCAATCCTACATCATGAAAGACTCCTATTTCATAGGAAACACACATAACACCTAACCTACCAATTGTGCAACTTCTCATATCCTTCAAATTTATAAACGCCTCTAAACAAAACTGTTTTCTCTTTGTTGATTTGTGCATCATACATCCATCACCCACATCACCCTCCTCAATTCAGCTCCAATTCTCCAAACTAAAATTGAAGCCTTTCTAGGGAATATCACTAGTCATTTGCAGCAAAAATCACAGTAATTCACACTGCTCTCGACATTTCTGGATCAACATTTCTTAGCATAGTAACATCAAGTCCTCAAAATGTGATCTTTCGCAAATCTTACACTAAAAATAGACTATCACTACTATGCAGCTAAAAATTTCGCATAAATTCATAAAATACCATCAACAAAACAAAATTCCTTACCTCCTCCTCAACTTGTCCAACAGCTCCACTCTCTGCAGCCTTAATTGCCGGTCTCGTCACCCTCCTAACGGAACTCCCCTGCACACTCCTCCCCGGCACCCTCATCCCCACCACCGGATTCATCAAACAAAACTTCGGCAGCAATCCACATCCCCTCACTAAATTCCCACCCTCATACCCCTCCTCCTCCTCCTCCTCCTCCTCATAATTCAAATCACCATGTTCATACCCCATTGGAAACCGAATTTTTCGCTCCTCCCCATTCCCACCCCTCTCCACAACCCTCACTGGCGCCGGCACCGCCACTCTACTCAAAGAAGAATGCCGCGAAGCCGCAGACGTAGATTCACTTGCCATCGCCTTCGCCGCCGGCAAGAACCTCCCCATCATAAAATCCAGATCCTTCTCAAACCTTCCAGAACCACCTCCCATCCGTTCTTGAATCCCAATAACCCCACTCACACTGCAGTTCATGAACACCGACTCCGTTCTCGAAAGCGTCTCTAGCGCGTCGCAAAACTCGTCATCTTTCTCTTCTTCGGATTCTGATTTGGATTCACTGACCCGATCCGGCGGGGGTCCTTTGGGGGCGGACGGGGGGTCGGAGTGGGGCCGGAGCTTGGGGTGGCCGGGGGAGTTCTCCCAGACGAAGGGGACAGCGCCTGGGTTGCGGATCGGGCCGGTTTTGAGGTCGGACTTGTAGAACGGGAGAGCGGAACGTTTCGGGTGCGGGTTCGGGTCGGGTGCAAAGCGGCGGACGGAGAGGAGCGGGGCGTCGAAATCGAGGCGCTTGTCATCCATCGCCGCCGTCGATACCCTAATTTGGGGAGATGAGGAATCTTTTGAGGTTCGAGAACGTTCGGGTTGACTTATTTACAGCAGGAGTTTTACCGAGGGATTTGGGATCATGGGAAAGGGGATTGAAAATTGGGGAGCGGGAAGAGGGGTGGTATCCGACTTCGGAGTACTGCCGACGTAATAATTATGTCACTTGGGGCAACGTGGGAGGGGAATTTTATTTTATTTTATTTTATTTTTCTGAATAAGGTCGTAGTGATTAAGGCCGGGCTCGGGTCCAAGGGCTTAACCCCGATGGGCCCAAATCAAATAAACATGTGCATGAATATGTTATGTATACATCATATATATATATACTAGTATAATGCACGTGCACTGCACGTCTATAAAGGTGTGTAGGATTTTGATAAAAGGGCAGGTCACCGAAAAGGTTGCGTGCATGCATGCAGACAGGCATGCACAATTTATTCATTTTGATATTTGCATGTATGTGACCTACTGGCTTTGATCGAAGGAAACTTTCTTATGAATAAATTGTGCATACAAGTACATGCAAATCTATACTATTAATTATTTTCCCAAATCTATGCAGACATGCATGCAAATCTATGCATGTTAATTATTTTCCTAATACATGCAAATTACATTTCTGACCTCCGATATTAACTCTATATTTTTTTTTAGCCTTTTATGTTTATGAGGGCATGATAGTAAAAAGCGGTCAAAATGGGGCTTTGTTTAATAATAGTATAGATAGATATATATCTGTATGAGTTTTTTTTAAAGAATATTTATGCAAGTTGAAATGAGTATTAAAATTTATAGATGGAGAAATTATACCCAATATATGTAATTAGGGTAATGCTACACCTACTACCAAATTTACAACTTTTCTCTTTACTACCTTAGGTGATACACTATTGTTGCCGCTGAATCTGGTGTGGGGGCAATAGACAGAATTTGTGGATTCGTAGGAACTCGAACGGACTGAATCTGACTTCTTTCCTTGTTGACAAGTTGACTCCTTGGTGTTCCTGCGTACATGCACAAACGTTCGAAACACTGGGATGGATCCCGGCGACGAACCCTCCGATACTCTTGTCAATACTCAGTAAAGAAAAGATAAAGAGCTTAGGTAGACAAAGAGTGATCATCCTGTAACGGTAGGAGGCAGGGGGTATTTATAGTCACTGTGGAGATCTACTTCGGGATAAGAACGAATCCCTACTTTTCGGTGTGACTGGATAGAAGTGGTTGAAACCATCTCCAGCAGATAAGGACGAGCCAGGATTTCCTCATATCCTGTTGATCTGGTCCTTAGCGGGTTGTGACCCAGTCTCAGTTGAACAGGTCCGTTCATGGGTTAGCGGGTCCAAGACGAGAGACCCGGTTCCCAATTCGGACCCGTCTGTAGGTAAAATTACCATCTTGCTCCTGTAACTTTAAGATTCGTGCCCAATTTGAATGGTTCCGATTTAACCTCATTTTTAGCCATATCACGAGCGCCCCACTCCCAAAGACTGTGTGTTACGGCCTTTGGGGAGTAGTTTTGTTGTTTTAATGGCGTATACGACTTTATCGGAGTTCTCAAAGGGTGTTCGAATCTCGTTTGAGTGGTAATGGTGTTTTTCAAAACTAGTAACGTACCCAAGTTTGCTCTTAGGCTCTTTCTGGATTCTTGGTGATTTTTTCCGATTTTTTAATTATTTTTTTGAATCATTTACTCAATTTTGCGAAGCGCTGATTTATTTTTCGAGAGCACTATTTAATTATTCTAACCAATAATTATTTACCCGGGTCTCAAAAATATTTCCCCGAACTTATAATTATTTTTTAGAATTTTTAATTAATTTCCCTGAATTTTTAATCATTTTTCACAATTTTTAAATAAATAATTCGAATTTAATAAATTAAAAATAAGTTTAATCATCCCATTTACGACATGGCGCGATCTTAGGCGTCCATCAGTGGTCGGCTTGAAATTCTGAATGATCAGACGGTATGGTGCTGCTGAGCGACGTGGGCAAATCTGGAGCCTTGATCAGGTCGTAACGCGAGTTTAGAAATGATCTGACGGTTCATGTGGCTCAGCAGCATTTTCTCCATATGAGCAGCTCGGTGTGCCAGTTGCTCGGATTGGGATTCCGAGCAACGTGGCATAATCTGGGCCGTCTGATCAAGATCAGGCGCGAATCTCGAGGCAAGAGGAGTGGATCTCGAGAAGAACGTGATTTCTGTCGACGCGGCGAGATCTGAGCCGTCTGATTGAGATCAGGAGCGAATCATGAGGAAAAAGTTGTTTTTCTCCCATACGCAACTCGGTGTCATAGTTGCTCGGATTTGGGTTCCGAGCGATGTGGCACAATCTGGGCCTTCTGATAAAGATTAGGCGCGAATCTCGAGAGGCGTGGATCTCGAGAAGAACGTGATTTCTGTCGACACGGCAAGATATAAGCCGTCTGATTGAGATCAGGCGTGAATCACGAAGAGAAAGTTGTTTTTCTCCAATATGCAACTCGGTGTTATAATTGCTCGGATTTGGGTTCCGAGCGACGTGGCACAATCTGGGCCGTCTGATGAAGATCAGGTGCAAATCTCGGGGCAATAGGCGTAGATCTCGAGAAGAACGTGATTTCCTGTCGACGCGGCAAGATCTGAGCCGTCTGATTGAGATCAGGCGCGAATCACGAGGAGAAAGTTGTTTTTCTCCAATACACAGCTCGGTGTCACAGTTGCTCGGATTTGGGTTCTGAGCGACGTGGCACAATCTGAGTTGTCTGATGAAGATTAGGTGCGGATCTCGGGGCAAGAGGCATGGATCTCGAGGATTTTGGCATTTAGGCTTCTGATGGGCCTCTGTGGGGGCCCAAAGCATTTGAAAGCCCACCTGAATCTGCCTTAGAGCTATAAGTTTTCACCGCCTCCCCTATCTCCTCATTTCTCACTTTTCACTTTCACTCTCCACTTTCACTCAAGTCATTTTTTGTTTTCGAGCGGCGCTGCTAGCATTTGTGGCCAGGCGATAATATTTCCGGCGGGCTATTCCTACTGTAGACGTCACATCAAGGTAAATTATCTCAACCTTATCTAGAGATTTCTAGAGTGTCGTCGGGGAGTGAGACCTCCACCTCGGACCGAGAGACCGACCGACCCTTAGTGGTCCTCCCGGGCAAGGGGAAGGAAGTGGTGAGGTCGGCCATCGTCAAGACAATAGTGGAGAACGCGAGGGGCCTGGTGCACTGGGTAGGCTACCGTCGACACTGTCGAACCTTGGAATGGTAAGGAGCTACTCTGGAGACATTCTGGTGAAGGTGGTGCAAGGGAGGTCTGCCGCCTACGAGGAGAACCGTCCGAGGGACCCTTCCGAGGTAGACAAGATCCCTTCGGTTCTAACCGAGGCGGATCTTCATCGTATTAGGAAGGGGTTCCGGATCCCGAAGGAGTACACCTTGCTCCTCCCCGGTTCGGGCTTTCGAGCATGCACGGGGACGTCGCCAGACACATGCGTCTTCCCGTACGACGCACTCAACGCCGACCTTTGACTACCCCTGCCATCGTTCGTAGTCGAGGTGCTACAATGGTACGGCTTGAGCCCGATGCAATTCATGCCGAACATGTGGTGGCACGTCATCGCCTTCATCCTCCAAAGTCAGGCGATAGGTGTCCAAACTCAGCTCGTCATACTTCCCAGCCTCCACCGGATCTGCTGTATGAGCAAGATGTATCGGTACTACCTGTCTCCGAGGAGGGGGGTCAAGATGATCGAGAACTCGAACTCCATCAAGCATTGGAAGGAGAAGTATTTCTTGATCTGAGGTCCCAAGCCGTGGAGCTTTCTGACTGGGTGGAAGGAGGATGTTCCGAAGTGGGCGAAGGCCAAACCGGTGCTGACTAAGGAAGAAGAGGGGGTCGTGTCGAAGATCCTCGGTCTTCCGACCTTGGGTTGGAAAGATATCACCAAGAAGGTCCTTTTCGGTGGGGTCTCAGTCTGATCGACCCTAGTACGCTTCTGTAACGCCCCGCCCCAATACTCAGACAATTTTAATATTTTTAGAACACAAATTAGATACTATGTAGTACAACTGCCCACCACAGGCTGCCTCTCAAAAGGTGGTTAACCAATTAGGTGACTCTTGATCATTGGCTAATAGTATTTATACTCAAATTATTCTTTGCAAACTTCCCATGTGGGACTAAATTCCTCAAATCCTTCTCAAATCCGTCTCAAATATGCAGTACCAGTCGACTGTACGATCGACCAGTCGACTGTTCGCTGCCAAACTGGGGTATTACGTACACTTTCCCTTAGGAATCAGTGTTCTCGCTGAGTACAAGGCACACATCTAGTGTAGGATCCGCCCTTTCTAGCCGATGTAGTATAGTCCTCGATCCCGGAGATCAATCACTCTCAACACCGCAGATCGGATACCCGGCTATCAATCACTACCTGTGACTCTCAATACCGCAGAATATACCCGACCCCGGAGATCAATGACTTTCAGCACCGCAGATCAAACTGACCTCTACTACATCTGGTGTCGAAAGTCGGCTCTGATATCATTGGTAACGCCCCGCCCCAATACTCAGACAATTTTAATATTTTTAGAACACAAATTAGATACTATGCAGTACAACTGCCCACCACAGGCTGCCTCTCAAAAGGTGGTTAACCAATTAGGTGACTCTTGATCATTGGCTAATAGTATTTATACTCAAATTATTCTTTGCAAACTTCCCATGTGGGACTAAATTCCTTAAATCCTTCTCAAATCCGTCTCAAATATGCAGTACCAGTCAACTGTACGATCGACCAGTCGACTGTTCGCTGCCAAACTGGGGTATTACAGCTTCGCCTATTTTTGCTTCTTTTTTGTTCATATATCTTTTCTATCGCTAACTCTTTCTCTGGTTTTTCTTCTTCAGAAGCCCCCAACATGGACTTCAAGGCTCTGATGGTGAAGAGGAGTGTGGCAGCGGCGAAGGCGCCGGACAATAAGAAAAGAAAAAGGCCGACAACAGGACCTCCTTCTGGCCGAGTAGCTCCGACACCCTCGGCTCCTACAGCCATCGTTGACTTGGTCAGCGACTCCCCTTCCGCTCCCCAGGTCACACTCCCCTCAGCCGTGGCCCCCGAGTCTTCGAGCGGGGCGTTCTCGGTCGGAGCTGCACTGACACTCGAGGTGCCGTCGCTTACTACCAAAGCAGAGGCCATCCTCACCGAAGAGCATAAGAAGCTCTTCGTCCCAGACTGGAGAGTGATGAAGCTTGATGGCTTCCTTGGCGACGCGGCGATGTGCATGTAGGCCGTGCGCCACTGCCGACCCCAAAGGATCGTGCGGCGCTGAAGGCTGGCACGGTAGGCGACGACGCATTGGAGATCACTCGGTCCACGATGTCGGTAAGTGTTCTCGCTCTGCCCTTCTGAATTTCAGAGTACACGGTTGTTGATTCTTACGTTCTTTACCTTCAGTTTTCAGATCACCTTCCACTTCAGCCACATGCTCGAACAGTTCACCAAGTAGGAGAAGGAGCTGAAGGCGATGAGGGATAGAGACCGGGCGGAGCGAGCCAAGGCAGTGAAGTTGTTTGAGGCCGAGCAACAGCTCTCGGTGTCCCTAGCTGCCGTGATCGCCATCCTAGAGGCAGCTTTAGCCAAGGCGCACGAGTGCACAGCGGCCAAAGTGGCGAGGGCCGAAGAGTTGGAGAAGGGGAAGGCTCGTGCCAAGGAGGAGCTGGAGAAGGCCTTAAAGGCGTCGGAGGAGGCGCTGAAGGAGCGGGAGGCTATGGTGGCCGAAGCGAAGAAGGCCATCCAAGATGAGGCGGAGGCCCACATGATGACCAACATGGAGAAGGCCTACGCTCGGGCCCTCAAGCATGTCGCAGATCGTCTCTCCGACTTCGACAACTCGGGGTATCACCTCTATGACCCGATAGAAGGTGAGGAGTTCATTCCCTTAGCTGATGTTGAGCCCGAAGGAGGGGGTGAAGAAGCCGAAGGAGGCAAAGAGGAGGTGGCGAATCCGAAAGGTGCGCTCGTGACATTGCCGAGCAAGAGTGCCTCGGAGCAGCACCTCGAGGTGGCTCCTTGACTTTGTTTTTTTTGCTTTCTTTTTATGTATTGCCTTGTTGCGGACTGGCCACCGCCTTTTGCATTCAATGAAATGAAATTTTTTGTCTAAGTGTTGGTGAAGTCTCAAAACTATTTGTTTTGTTGTTGAGTTGTTGGGTGCGAGTCGTGTAAACTTAGTAGCTCGGTGCTCTGGCTTTTTTCAGATCGTCGAAGCGCTACAACTTGCCGAAGTGCCTCGGGTGGCCGAAGTGGCACGTCTCTAGACTGGTCTAAGGGTGACGAGGTTGGGGCTTGCTAGGAACCAAGAGCGGCTTCGCAAAGTAGAGTGGGAACTTCGTAAAGTGGAGTGCAAGCTGAATCATCTGAGATTGATCTTAGTTCGTAAAGTCATAGATAGGAGATGATTATAAGAGAGGATTAACGAGACGACCCCCAAGGGCGATGAGGTGGGCTCGTCGGCGACTGCCAACCTCGGCTTGAGACTTAGGCACCTTCGTCACTCTCTGTCTAAGGTGACAGCGAAGAGGGAAGAGCTGAAGAAGGTAACTCTCGATAAGAGCATGGAGGTTGCTCATCTTCGGCGGACAATCACCGATGGCTCTCGCGGTGCAGGCTCGATGCGACTGCCGCGTTTGAAGATAACTATGATGGACGATTCTCTTAAATAGCGAATTGTCAAGCTTGAGGCGGAGATCGCTCGTCTTCGACCACGATCTAAGGGAAGCACTGTCAGAACTACTTCTTGCACTCGGGAGGAGTATAATAGAGGGATAACGTTTTGCGAGCTCGCTCTTCGCTCGCCCCCTATACATCGAAATCGGGGAAATGCGCAAAGTTGGGTGGCAGCTTCGTCTAGCGGAGCATCTGTTGGGGCCACCGTTAGATCGGGTGCAGACGATGCTTCTCGGCTCGCTGGCACAATGACATCCGTCGAAGTAGGGCGTCAGCATCACAGCATTCATCGCCCACACGTGTCTCTTAATAGAAATACCCCCGCTCCTAGGAGGGGCTGAAATAGCTTTTTATGATCTTGCAATCATGTTTTCACAAGTTTTGTATCTCGATGTAAAGATGAGTCGTTGGTCTGTAATTAGACATGTATCTCAAACTTTAATGAAATAGTACTTGTTTTGTGAACTTGTGTGTTTTGTTGCCGTTTGTAATTGCCAACAGTTGTAGGAGCAATTTTGAATGGTGGGACGCTTTGTACTCACTCGTTCGCGAGTAGCAAAAGTTGCATCGAACCAAGTGTTGGACTCCGAACTTGTTGTTTAGAGAATATCAATAGTTGTACGAGCAATTCCAAATGGTGATCCGCTTCGTACTTGTTTAGAAGCAAGTAGTTGAAGCAGAGTCGAACCAAGTGTTGGACTTCAAGCGTGTCGTTTAGAGAATATCAACAGCTGTAGGAGCAATTCCGAATAGTGACTGCTTCGTACTCACTTAGAAGCAAGTAGTTGAAGCAAAGTCGAACTAAGTGTTGGACTCCAAGCATTTCGTTTGAAGAATTTCAGCATCTGTGAGAGCAATTCCGAATGGTGAACTACTTCGTACTCGCTTAAAAGCAAGTATTTGAAGCGGAGTCGAACCAAGTGTTGGACTCTGAGCGTGCCATTTTAATGCGAATTTTTTTTTGTAAGTACAATTGGACTACTCAAAAATAGAGAACTTTCGGGAAAAGATTGCTTTTTATTAAAAACAGTTAGGCGGCCGCTTCTAAGTTACGAGCCACTTTTACACTTTGATAAGGAAAATACAAATAAGAACTTTTGACATGTTTTATGTAGCGCTCTTGGGGAAGTTGCTTGGAGCGGTGTTTAGACACCCTCCTGGTACTTCATCAAGTGCTCCGCGTTCCATGTCCTCGGTATTCTCCTGCCTCCTGGGTCTTCGAGTTGATACACTCCTGAGCGAATAACTCTGGAGACCCTATACTATCCTTCCCAATTGGGTGCCAGCTTGCCCTTTTGGCTCGGATTGGAGATTGACAACTTTCGGAGTACAAGGTCTCCATCTTTAAGATTAGCTGGCCGTACCTTCTTGTTATAAGACTGAGTGATCCTACGGCGGTAGGTCTCTTGTCGAATGGCAACTCTCTCACGGACTTCGTCTATGTGGTCCAAGCAGTTGCGAAGTTGGTTCGCATTCTATGTTTCACTGTAGGCTATCAGTCGGGGTGAAGGCAGACCCACTTCTAAGGGGATGAGGGCTTCGAAACCATAGTTGCGGTTGAAAGGGGACTCCCCTATCGGGGCTCTCTTGGTGGTGCGATAGTTCTAAAGCACGTTGGGGAGTTGCTCAACCCAAAACCCCTTAGTGGACTTATCGAGCCTCTTCTTTAAACCGGAGAGTATCTGTCGATTGGCGTTCTCCGCTTGGCCATTGGACTGAGGGTGGGCTATCGAGGAGAACTGCTGCTGGATGCCGAGGTCACACTGAAGTTGCGAAAGGTTGATCCAGCGAAATGAGTCCCGTTGTCGGTTACGAGGATGCGGGGTACCTCGAACCGGCAAACGATGTTCTTCCAAAAGAACTTGTGGACCTTGTGCTCGGTAATTGTCGAAAGAGGTTCAGCCTCGATCCATTTTGAGAAGTATTCTATTGCCATGACTAAGAACTCCAGCTGGCCTGGTACGGGAGGAAAGGGTCCAAGCAAATCCATCCCACACATTGCGAAGGGGATTGGACTCGGCAAGGAGGTGAGTTGTGTTTGAGGTAGGCGACGGATTGGGGCGAATTTCTGGCAGGAGCCGCACTGACGGACGTACTCCTCGGAGTCACTCAGTATTGTGGGCCAGAAGTAGCCGTAATTTAAGAGTTGACGGGCGAGGGATCTCGCTCCTAAGTGCGCGCTATACAGACTGTCATGGGCCTCCTTTAGGGCATAGAGCGCTTCCTCCGGGGAGAGGCACCTCAGATAGGGTCGGTCGTCAATCTGAGTGTAAAAGCGTTTGCACATGACTCCATTAAGGAGTGTGTACCGCTCAGCTTGTGTCCTGATCCTCCTCGCCTCTTTCGGCTCTTCGGGAAGGACTCTGTCTCTGAGGTACTTGAGGAGAGGCTTCATCTAGTTCTCCCCAAGTGTTAGGGGGTAGGCTTCCCTTGGTCCCGGGCTATCTTCATCAATACTTGGTCTGAGGAGGACCTCTATCAAGACGGTCCATTCTAGACCTTGGAGGGACGAGGAGGCGAGCTTTGAGAGAGCGTCCACCTGTGCATTATCCTCACGAGGAACCCGCTAGAGTTGAACGTCTTTGAATAAGGCTAGTAGCTCCTTAACCTTCGCCAAGTACTTGGCCATACGCTCGTCCCTTTCCACGTATTCCCTTGACACTTGATTGACGACCAACTGCGAATCACTAAAGACTCTGACGTGCTTGGCCCCTGCTTTGCGAGCCATACAGAGCCCCTCTATGAGGGCCTCATACTCTGCTTCGTTGTTTGATGCCGGGAAGTTTAGGCGGAGGGAATATTGGAGGACGAAAGCGTCTGGGCCGGTCAAGATGATGCCAGCCCCACTTCCTTCAGAGTAAGAAAATCCATCCACATAAACGGTCCAGACCAGGGGGTCGGCAGATGACTTGCAAGGGTCGGGGATGGTGCTCTCCACAATGAATTCTGCCAGAGCTTGGGCCTTGATTACTATTCTTGGCTGGTAGCTTATGTCATGTTGGCTTAGCTCGATGGACCACTTCGTCAAGCGGCCAAACATTTCTGGTTTGTGGAGCACATGCTTTAGTGGCTGGTCGGTAATGACGACTACCGAATGAGATTGAATGTACGAGCGGAGTTTCCTCGCCGCCATAATCAAGGCAAGAGCCATCTTCTCCAGCTTCAGGTAACGGAGTTCAGCGACCGGGAGGACATTACTCACATAATAGATGGGCCTCTGCGTTCTATCCTCTTCTCTTACAATGACTGCGCTGAGGGTCTGCTCCGAAGCGGCAAAATATAGGTAGAGGACCTCCCCAGGCACTGGCTTGCTCAAGAGTGGGGGGTTAGCTAAGTATGCCTTAAGCTGGTGAAAGGACTCTTGTTGTTGTTGCCCCCATTCGAAGCCTTTAGCTCCCCTGAGGGCCTTGAAGAAGGGGAGGCACTTCTCCCCAGATTTGGAGAGGAATCGCACAATTGCCGCGAGGCGCCCAGTGAGCCTATGTACACCTTTAACGCTAGAGAGGGGAGCCATTTTGAGAATGGCCTGGATCTTCTCAGGGTTGGTCTCTATGCCCCTCTGGCTGACCATGAACCCCAAGAACTTGCCGGATGAGACTCCGAACGCACACTTGTTCAGATTTAGCTTCATATTATGCCTCATGAGCACCCCGAAGGCTTCTCGGAGATCGAGAACATGCTCCTGCCCTCGGGTGCTCTTGACCAACATGTTGTCTACATAGACTTCCATGTTTCGGCCAATCTGGTCTCGGAAGATCCTGTTCACGAGGCGCTGATAAGTAGCTCCCGCATTCTTCAAGTCGAATGGCATAACCCTGTAGCAATACAGGCCCTGATCTGTCACGAACGAGGTCTTCAGGATGTCGGGAGGGAATATCCAAATCTGGTTGTACCCCGAGAAAGCATCCATGAAACTGAGGAGCTCGTGCCCGGAGGTCGCATCGATCAGGGCGTCGATGCTTGGAAGGGGAAAAGGGTCCTTTGGGCATGCCTTATTGAGATCGGTGAAGTCGATGCATATCCTCCAGCTCACGTTGGCTTTCTTGACCATCACCACATTAGATAGTCACTCGGGATAGTTCACCTCCTGGATGAATTGGGCGTTGATGAGCCTTCTTCTTTGATCGCCTATTGACGCTCGGGAGCGAACATGCGTCGCTTCTGCTGAACGGGCTTGATACCCGAGGCAATGCTGAGGTGGTGCATTAGAAGCTCCTCGGAGATCCCAGGCATATCGGTCGTGGTCCAGGCGAAGAGATCGCGGTTCTCCCTAATGCATTGGGAGACGTCTTCTTTGATGGAGGAGGAAAGTGCCTTGCTGACCCAGAACGTTTCGGTGGAGTCTTCCTCTAAGAAGGCAAGTTCTTCTAGTTCATCCACCGGCTCAGAGATGGTTGGGCTACTCTCCGGTAGGAGCTCGAGGGCTTCTAGGGAGAGGACCGGGCCTCCCATTGAGGTCATATAGCACTTGCGAGCCGCCTCCTGACTCCCTCGCACTTCTCCCACCCCTGCAGGAGTGGGGAACTTCATCTTCATGTGGTAGGCCGAAGGGATAGCTTGGAGGGCGGTGAGGCCTGGTCGTCCCAGGATCACGTTGTAGGCGGCTTTCACATCCACCACCATGAAGTCCATCGGCTCTGTGGGGGTGACCGGGGTTTTTCCAGTAGTGACGTCGAAAGTTATAACTCCTTCGATCGTCACCGACACCCCGGTGAACCCATAAAGGGTGCAGCCAGCTGGCTTGAGCCGGTCCCTTGATAGCTGGATGCCCTTGAATACCTCCAAGAAGAGGATGCTGACCGAACTTCCATTGTCCACCAGCACCCGGCGAACGTCGAAATTGGCCATTTTGAGGTTAATGACGAGGGCATCGCAGTGCGGCATGTGGACGCCTTCCAAGTCCCTATCGGAGAACGTCACAGGGACTCCTAAGCCCTTAGGGAGAGGATGGCTCTGCACGAAGTTGACTTCCCTAACTAAGGCTTTTCGGGAGGAGTTAGAATCTCTCCCTATTGGGCCTCCGTGTATAAGGTGCAAGATGGCCTCTGCTTCAGCCTCCGGGGTCTCCATGCGCTGCTCTGTTCGCCTGTTAGCCCCCCTGGGTGGTGGAGGCAGATCGACTCTGTCTTTCCTTACAAACCGAGCGAGCTGCCCCCTCTGGATAAGGGCCTCGATTTCGTGCCCATGGTGTAACGCCCCAATTTCCATATACTGGGAATTCGAGACACGAACTAGGACCTTTTCTTCAATTAGTCACAATACACAGAAAAACAGGAGAATTTAAAACTTTTTATTCAACACCCAATGTATTACAAGTCCGAATATCATACAACTGCAAGACATTACAATAGTGTTACAATAACACCCTTACATTCCCAAGTATTACAACTTTCAACAACTTACATCAGAGTACAAGGAATGAAGAATAACACTTGGTAACTCTCACTTGAGTACTTCTCAACTAATAGATAATCAACACACATATTACAGCGGAACTAAACATGACACTGACTCCTCGCTTTCCTTGCCTTGAGTCCTCCTGAATCTCGCACATGTACTTCTGCGATCTAGTACCTATGGAAGTGGGGACGTCAGTATTCACTGACGCTTAAAGGCTGATAACATAGCAGCGAATCTCCCAAACAACATACAAAAACATGGCAATTTGTGTCGGTGTAGTTTAAGTATTCGTGAGTGCTATGACTAGAATCTAACGCAATATTAACTAAAACTAGGATGCTCCTATTCTAATGTCAGCAAGTATCCGAAGCAACATGCATCCCATACTACATGCGCCCCATCTCAAGCCGTTTCTCCATATATAGGGATTTAAATCCGTGTTATGAATTCTAATCGTACACAACCTGTTCCTGACAGATACAATGTGACTGATGAGGTTGCAGACGTGGTCAAGTCCTACCAAGGCAGTACGCTCTTGGTGTCTATGTCCCAATAAGCAGTCCGCTCGTGGTGTCTATGTTTGCCACTACTACCCGGCTAACCGGACCTCACTCAAAAACCAGACGAACCCTCGGGGTTTCTGCCAACAGGAGAGCCCCCTGCCGCCCCCTAGCCAGACCGTAGTCCATGGCCTGTTCGTATCCCCGGCATAGGACCCAACGGAGTTCCGGGATCCATCCCTAGCTCCGCCCGCCTTATCATGGCACTTCAGGAATTAACAGTGTGAGATACACAACCCGTGCTCCCAACTCGTGAGAAGCCACCGTACGTATCCCTTTGACGGGAAGGTACAACCCAATAACACCACCTAAGGTCTGCCCCAAGGGACAAGTTGGTCATAAGGGCCCCCCTACAACCGACTCCTCTCTTTCCGGCAAAAGGTTTAAGTAAATGATCTTTATAAGTCACTACCCTAATGATGTCCCTAACCCTGAACACTCCTAGGGATGACAATATTATAAACACAACATGCTAGGCCTTAAATTAGACTTCGCAAGACAACTCTACTAGGCCGCTCAACCTAGACTTACCAGAATTCCTCAGGATCCAATTCCTGGCCTATCGATCCAAGACCCCGGCAATGCGAACATACATGCATACCACTACCCTGAACTTGGATTCCGTCTATACTCCGGCCCTCGATCAACTTACACCGGTTAAGATTCGACGGTACACAAGGAGTGACTCCTCCACAGTTCCTTAAGAGTAAGAAAACATATGTCTTGATGGTCGATAGCCTCTAGGGTAATAATATCACCTTAGACGAGCACAACGAACTGTGTACTAGCTAACAAGCTATATACGAGTAACTAACCACATACGAGCCAATAAGCTACGCATGAACCAACAACTACCTACGAGCCAGGCGAGCTTCGTAGAAGATAACAACGTACATACCAGCCAAATAAGCCGTGTATGAGACCAACAGCCACGCACGGGCCGGTCCAGCCGCGTACGAGACAACAACCTACATACGAGCCAAATAAACTACGTATGAGACCCACCGCTATATACGGGCCAGTCGAGCCACGTACGAGCACAACCATATGCAAACAACCATACAGGTAATCAACCTATAAGCAACCAAATGTGCTTACTAACAACTTGATCTTCTATAATTAGAAGCAATAGAGGAATCTACTAATAGTCTATGATAGGCATTCTACCAATGAAAAGCCCGAAGGCGACATAACAACCTTTATTAAACTAACCATTACTAATAATCTTTCCAACCCTTATTACCCATAAGGATGAGGAATGCCTCCATGATAGGGTCTAATTCCAATTTGAACCTCACACACTAGAATCCACGGTTTCCTTTCAAAACGAACTATAACGACATAGAACATACGTTTGCTTCAATATTCAACTAGGATGCTACACTATACCCTTCAAGCATGTATGGGCTCCTTACTAACATTAACTACAATAAGGTAGTTATCACTATAATTACAACATGATTCCTTCCTATTACTTAACCTATAGCAATTTAGGCATGGTATACAATTGTAAGCATCAACCTACAACAACTAATCATGGTATATAACATAACCATCAACTCACAACACTCTTAAGTATGAGTACGATTTAAGCATGCACTTATAACGATCTTAAGCATGAATAGTTACTACAATCTAAACATGAAGCTTTACTACAATTTAAGCCTGAACTCCTTACAACATGTACACAACATAAGCATGGTTCCTACAACATGGTATTTATTTCAAGAATGAATTTCCTACAACATGATACACATCATACATGGTTTAAGAGTTTCCTACCATAGTCTAGCATGGTATATATTTTTCCTATAATGAATCAAGCATGGTATGATACTTTCTTACCTTAACTACAACAAATTAGCATAGATTTGTTACCTTAAACATGGGTATCATCTAGCATGAATATCTACTAACTACTTAAGCATGAATATCATTATCCATCAACTATGCATGAATGTCATTGAGCATGAATATCTACTAACTACTTAAGCATGAATATCATTATCCATCAACTAAGCATGAATGTCATTGAGGATGAATATCTACTAACTACTTAAGCATGAATATCGTTATCCATTAACTAAGTATGAATATTTACTACTTAGAGCATGTATCTCTACTACCACCTTAAGCATGGATCTCCACTACTTTAAGCATGATTAATCATTACAACTCAAGCATGGATATATAATTAGCATGAATCTTGCTACATTCCTAAGCATGGTAGGTAATTTTGACATTAATCCTACACATTCCTAAGCATGGTATTCAACTCCAATATTTATCTACAACAAGCTAAGCATGGTAGGTAATTTTAACATTAATCCTACAACAATATAAGCATGTATATGTACTTAGCATCAATCTACAACATTCCTAAGCATGGTAGATTAATTCAACATTAATCCTACAACAATATAAGCATGTATATTTACTAGTTTAGCATGAATATCATTAAGCATGAATATCTACTAACTTTATTTACACATAAACATCTACTACAACCTTATATAAACATCAACTACTACTACTTTATTTAAACATAGACATCTACTACAACTACTTATTTAAAATATAACATCTACTACAACTACTTTATTTAACACATAAACATCTACTACAACTTCATATAACATCTACTACTACTACTACTTTATTTAAAACATGAACATCAACTACTACTACTTTGTTTAAAACATAAACATTTACTACTACTACTTCATTTAAAACATAAGCATCTATTTCTTACTTATTACTAGTCAAACATAAAAGGGATCTTTTTAATCTTTTTACAACTAACAACTTAGATTAGTTATTTTTCATACTAAAATTAACATCTAAAATGGGTTCTTTTTTTACATAAGATTAATAAAGGAAAATAAGCAACATAAAACAAGTAAAGAACCCTCGACTTGGTTCAACCATTCATATGCATGTTCTTTAGTCCAAAGTCCAAGTTGTATGTTCTACAATCCAAAAATGGGTGTATTCACAAGGTTCATATGCTTATGTATGAGTCCACATTAAAGTCCTACAACCCAAAATGGTTGTATACACAAAGTTCATATGCATATGTTCATTTTAGTCCAATTCATAACACAAAAACAACAACTATTACTACAAGATTCAATCTTTTTGTTCTTTACTACTACCACTTATTACCTTTCTTTTTATCCATATTATGCTACAACATACAACAACCCATCACAAGAACAAACACCCCAAAACAAAAGAAAACAAAACAAGGAAGATAAGAAGAAGAAGTAACCAAAAACAACAAACTCAACAACAAAATAAGTGGAGAAACCCCCACCTAATATTCCTTTGATGGAAGGACTTGCTAGCTATACTTCTCCTTCCCCTAAGCTCTTAGAAACTCCTAAGAAGACCTACAAGAAAAACTCTCAAGTTAGGAGTTCACTCTTTCTGTTCCTTTCTTTCTTTTTGCCTTTCTAAAAAATGAGACAAAGGTGGAGGGAGGGGGTATTTATAGGTGGAGGAAAGGGTGGAGAATGCAAATTTGCACACACAAAAGTGCACAAAACCCCTCCCACTAATTGGGGCCGGTTTTCACCAAGGGAGGTGGGGATGAGGTGGAGGTATGGTGTGGGTATGGTGCTAGGTGAGGTGGAGGGGTGAGGTGGAAGAGAGAGGGTTTCTAGAAGAGTTTCCTTAATCTCTTCATCCATACTTAGTCTAGATTAAACACTTATAAAACCCTAACTATCTAATAGGTTTTTTCATAACAAAGACAAGTTTTTTGTCCAAAAATACACAACACACAATTTGTATAATGTACTAATCGACTTACTACATACATGTGTGTATATATATATGTATACCGAAAATCTTCTCATAATCCGTATAAAAATGATTTAATTTCGGAAATAATAATAAAATAAATTTTATTATTAGTTCAGAAGGTCACGGTACCAATTTGATACAATACGGATATATACTGACCGGAATATGGGTACAGATAATGTCTATGAACAAACCGGGTGAAAATCACCAAAATATTCCAATTCTGGAATTAAAACAAAATAATAATAAAATAATAATAAAATAATAATTTATACAAGGTAATATCCGTGGGGATATTACACATGGTCTCGGTGGAAGTGGCACCACTTGTCCCGGTTTCTCTTCTTCCCGGGGGTGTTCATCTTCGAAGGTGGCGGTAGGAGACCTTCATTCCCAATCTCCATCAGGATGGCGGACACACTCGCATTGAGTGGAGTGAATTTCTCGAAGCGGGGGAGAGGGCGCCGCTGACCTCCGTTATTCTTTTGGAGCTTCTTAGCTCCTTCTTCCTCAGCAGTCTTCCGTTTGTTCCCGGAAGACGACCCCTCCAGAGTGGCGCGATTGAGAGCCTCTTCCGCACGGATGTACTTCTCGCTTCTAAGGAGTATCTCGGAGAAGTTTCGAGGAGGCTTCTTGGCCAGGGAAGCCCTGAGGTCGGGGTTCATGACATTGGATTGGAAGGCAGCCGAAGCTACTGACTGATCCAGAGAGGCGATGGACCTGGCTTCTGCGGCGAATCGCTTGACATAATCCCTCAGCCGTTCGCCCTTCTTTTGGCTGAGGAAGAGCAACGAGGTGCTCGTCTTTTCGGAGCGGCGACTGCTCACGAAATGCGTGGGGAAGAGGCCTTCGAACTGGTTGAAGGAGAAGATAGAAGCCGGTGCAAGTCAAGAATACCACTCCCAAGTCGGCCCCTTGAGTGTGGCCGGGAAGGTCTTGTAGAGGAGGGTGTCGGATGCATGATGGATCGTCATGGCAGTTTTGAAACTCTCAATGTGATCTATGGGGTCCGACTCCCCGGTGTAAGTCTCAAAGTGTGGAGGCTTGAAATTGTCTGGGATAAGGGCCTCCATGATGGTGCGGGAGAATGGGGGCCTGCTCGAGCGGAGGTTCCTCGCCCGTTGCTCTTCGTCTCTGTCCAGCTGGCCAAGGCACCTCTCCATCTCGTAAAGACGGTGGTAGACCGAGTCCTCCTTTCGGTCGTACCTCGCTGAGCCCCGAGACTCATCCTCACGCAGAGGAGGGCTAGGGCTGCAGCGGCAATGGCTCTGAGTAGGTGGTGGACTAATAGAATGAAGGGGGTGACTGGGAGTGGGCCGCGG
The DNA here is from genome assembly GCA_017893485.1 of Hemerocallis citrina. NCBI lineage: Eukaryota > Viridiplantae > Streptophyta > Magnoliopsida > Asparagales > Asphodelaceae > Hemerocallis > Hemerocallis citrina. The sequence goes on along the minus strand of CM030364.1, from coordinate 242,892,317 downwards.
ACTTCGGGAGCGGCGGCGGTGATCAGAAGAAGGGCGACGATGGCTCGGAGCCGGCCTAGGACTTAGGGAACGGCAGTGATGGCTCGGATCCGACCGAGCACTGTGGGAGCAGCTATGATGGCGAGGAGCTAGCTGAGGGCTGGGAGCCCGATGGCCATTGTTGGGGGTGACATTGAGCGCCCGAAGGACCGCCTCCTGGAATTGTTGAAATTCCGCCCTCGTGACGAGGGCCTCCTGCTCGCGATGGACTCGAGCTGCAGGACGGCCAGCCGGGGAGCAGCTTCGTCTTGGGCGATGTTGGGGTGACTCTCTCTGCCTCCGAGGAGAGTTGGACCCCCTGCGGTCTGTTCAGCGGGGAGACCGGTCCCTTTGGTGCTCTCGGCGAGGGTTCGCTTCGCGGGTCCACCTCTCCTCCAAACAGACTTAAAGGTCCGGCTCGGGCTTGCTCTGTTGGTTGTTGAGCATATCTCGCAGATCCTTTGGCATTGGAGGGCTATGGGAGGCCATGGAATCTGTGGAGGCATTGTGGATAGAGACCCAAACTTTGTGGAGAGGATGCCTCTGGTGGCTTCGTCGAGAGGGCTCCCCAATAGTTGCTTGGGGCCCTCGAGGCTGCTGAATAGACTGAGGGTTCAGTTGTTCGAGCTGTAGAGCCGGTTGGATGGGCGAAGGGAGACCCTTCGGCGGAGGAGGAGGAGGAATAGTGGAGGTAGTTCTTCGGTTGGAGTTTGCGGACTTCCTCTTTGGAGGCATGGCTAGGAGTAGCTTTGGTTGAAGGAGAAAGGTTGGATTGCTATTCGATTGTTTCCAACAGACGGCACCAATATGTTGCCGCTGAATCTGGTGTGGGGGCAATAGATAGAATTTGTGGATTCGTAGGAACTCGAACGGACTGAATCTGACTTCTTCCCTTGTAGACAAGTTGACTCCTTGGTGCTCCCGCGTACCTGCACAAACGCTTGAAATACCGGGATGGATCCCGGCGACGAACCCTCTGACGCTCTTGTTAAAACTCAGTAAAGAAAGGGGAAAGAGCTTAGGTAGACATAGAGTGATCACCCTGTAACGGTAGGAGGTAGGGGGTATTTATAGTCGCCGTGGGGATCTGCTTCGGGATAAGAACGAATCCCCACTTCCCGGTGTGACTGGATAGAAGTGGTTGAAACCACCTCTAGTAGATAAGGACCAGCCAAAATTTCCTCATATCCTGTTGACCTGGTCCTTAGCGGGTTGTGACCCGGTCTCAGTTGAACAGGTCCGTTCATGGGTTAGCGGGTCCCAGAGGAGAGACCCGGTTCCCAATTCAGACCCGTCTGTAGGTGAAATTACCATCTTGCCCCTGTAACTTTAAGATCTGTGCCCAATTTGAACGATTTCGATTTAACCCTATTTTTAGTCATATCAACTATTAGTGGAGATTATTGTAGAGTATGTGGTAGAAACATTCAATAATAGTGTGCCACCTAAGATAGTAAAGAGAAAAATAGTAGATTTGGTAGTAGGTGTAACATTACTCATATAATTAAATGAAAATAGACAAATCAGATGTGAATTACTCAAAAGTTTGTAGTATTTCTATTATTGTTATTTTTTGTCGTTTACTATTCTTGATATAGTTTTATTTTATGGAAAAGCTATATATTAATACATGCATAAGCAGTTTGGGCCTAGGCCCGAAGATATTTTTGGGCCTAATTTGGGCCTCGGCTCGTTTCTAATTTTTTGAGCCCGAAGAAAAGCCGGGTTGGATTCAGGCCTATATTTTGAATTTTGGGCTCGCGCCCGGGTCTGTATGGGTCCGGTTGTAACCCCTAGTAGTGATGCATACCCACACTTTACTAGAATATATTTAAATTGAATTTTTTGTTATATCAGCAGAATTCGAACTTCCGACCTCTTGCATACCATTCAAGAGGTTTACAGGTGGATTACACAAAAACTTGCAGTAGTTGGGAATTTGAATCCTCTCTAGCACTGTATAGGTCCAGTGCTTCATCTAACCACAAATCAAATTAAAGCAAGTTGTGTGGTTGGATGGAGTACCAGACCTCTCCAATATTGGAGAGGATTCAGATCTGGCATTAGGTTGGGCTGTAGTGGATATGAATAAAATAAGCCCATGAGAATTGTATGGTTGGACAGTACAAAAAATTTACATAATGTAAACTATAATTTTCATTTTTTTAAAAAAATTAAAATTAAAATAGAAAGCTTCAGTCATGCACATACTCTCATTTTATAATTGAGAAATTGTGCAAATGAGAGTCTGAATAGTCTGAATCTTCGATCCCAAACTCATTAGTGAAGAGATTTACCTCCATCTCCATACCACCCTAACACTTGCATATATAAGGTTAAGTTTTGCAAGAAATTTAGATGTTTATTTATATTAGTTGAAATTTGTCGTGCTCCATGTCCACGTAGCTTGGTACACATCCCAATAGAAGAAATCTCCTTAAGAACTCAAATGAATATATAGTATGATCATTGATGCGGTTTGTTTTTGGGGTGTGGGGGCAACAGGTGTGAGTTCTCTCAATTTGTATGATGGAAGTCCCTACGCAGTACTGGTGTCGGTTCGACTCCGGGTAGTGGGAGCGACTCGGGAGAAGGAGCGAGAAGAGGCTCGGAAGAGAGGATAGGTGTTCGGCTCGGATCCAGTAGCTCGGCTCGACTGGGTCTTCTGCACCTGCACACGGCCTCGGAACACTGGGAGAAGTCTGGCGACAGGCCTTCTGACGATCTAGTCAGTCACTAGAAAAGAGACTGAGCAGCTAGGGTTCAGGTGGGGAGAGATTGATTACCTTTCTTTTCAGTGAGGGAGGGGGGGGGTGGAGTATTTATAGGCAGGGGTAAACGGGTCTGGAGCCCTGGTGGGCCGGGTTGGACCAGTTTACTAATGGGCCTGAGCTGGCTGAGGTCCATCAGGCTGTAGCTGGCCTGATGATCAGAAGGGGGAGGATCCAGAAGAGATCGGAGGGCTCAGATTGATGCTGCGTAATTTATCCTATATCACAAACCCCCCCACTCCTGCGGCACGATGCCTGGCTAGTCCTGGAGGAGTAGATGAGTCTCAGGGCAGAGAGTGAGAGGAGGATTCCTGTTTGGACGAGGCGGACGGAGATCGGCTCGGACCGTCAAGGCTGTAGTGGGTCGGAAGGATGAACGAGGCCAAAGGACTTAGCCTGTTGAAGCTACCCCCGTGCTCGAGATGCAGGTCGACTGTCGAGGCTGTAGGGGGTCGGAAGGACGAGCGAGGCCAAATAACTTGGCCTGTTGAAGCAACCCCTGTGCTCGAGATGTAGGTCGACCGTCGAGGCTGTAGGAGTCGGAAGGACAAGCGAGGCAAAATGACTTGGCCTGTTGAAGCTGCCCCTGTGCTCAAGATGTAGGTCGACCGTCAAGGCTGTAGGGATCGGAAGGATGAGTGAGGCCAAATGACTTGGCCTATTGAAGCTACCCCTATGCTCGAGGTGCAGGTCGGCCATCGAGGCTATAGCGGGTCGGATGGACGAGCGAGACCAAATGACTTGGCTTGTTGAAGATACCCCTGTGCTCGAGGTGCAGATCGACCGTCGAGGTTGTAGGGGGTCAGAAGGACGAGCAAGGCCAAATGACTTGGCCTGTTGAAGCTGTCCCTATGCTCGAGATGCAGGTCGACCATCGAGGCTGTAGGGGGTCGGAAAGACGAGCGAGGCCCAATGACTTGGTATGTTGAAGCTACCCCTGTGCTCGTGATGCTGGCCAACCGTCGAGGCTGTTGGGGGTCAGAAGGGCGAGCGAGGCCAAATGACTTGGCCTGTTGAAGCTACCCATGTGCTCGAGATGTAGGTCGACCGTCGAGGCTGTAGAGGGTCGGAAAGGCGAGCGAGGCAAGGCAAAATGACTTGGCCTGTTGAAGCTACCCCTATGCTCGAGATGCACGTCGACCATCGAGGCTGTAGGGGGTCGGAAGGATGAGCGAGGCCAAATGATTTGACCTGTTGAAGCTATCCTTGTGCTCGAGATGCTGGACGACCGTCGAGGCTGTAGGGTGTCGGAAGGACAAGCGAGGCCAAATGACTTGGCCTGTTGAAGTTGCCCCTGTGCTCGAGATGCAGGTCGACCGTCGAGGCTATAGGGTTCGGAGGGACGAGCGAGGCCAAATGACTTGGCGTGTTGAAGCTACCCCTATGCTCAAGATGCTGGCCGACCGTCGAGGCTGTAGGGGGTTGGAGGGGCGAGCAAGGCCAAATGACTTGGCCTGTTGAAGCTACCCATGTGCTCGAGATTTAGGTCGACCGTCGAGGCTGTAGGTCGGAAGGGCGAGCGAGGCCAAATGACTTGGCCTGTTGAAGCTACCCCTGTGCTCGAGGTGCAGGTCGACCGTAAAGGCTGTAGGGGGTCGGAAGGACGAGCGAGGCCAAATGACTTTGCCTGTTGAAGCTACCTCTGTGCTCGAGATGTAGGTCGACCGTCGAGGCTGTAGGGGGTCGGAAGGACGAGCGAGGCTAAATGACTTGGCCTGTTGAAGCTACCCTCGTGCTCGAGATGTAGGTCGACCATCGAGGCTGTAGGGGTTCGGAAAGGCCACCGCCGAGGATGTAGGGGGTTCGGAAATTCCTCTAGCCATTAGGTGAACAATTTTCTCGCGAGAATCGAGGAGTAATAGTAACTACTTTTGCAAAAATTGAGGCAGTTACTGTAAGTGATTCTCACAAAAATCGAGGGGTCCCTACTCCTCTATATATACTCGCCCCTCACCCCCTTTCTCATTTCTTACTTTCGCTTTCTCTCACTAGGGTTCAGAGCTTCTCTCTCTAGCGCTTTCCGTCACCGTCGACCAGTATTCTGACCACTTTTCCGACCAAGTCACAGGTTAGTTCTTTTAGTCATGTCTAGGGCTCAGTCCGGTTCTTTTGCCTCCACCTCCGACAGCTACGTTCATACGGGGCTATCGGATACCACCACCTCTTCGGATGCTCCGAAAGCTTCGACCTCGTGGGATACGGCGGACCAGGATTTAGTCGTGGAGCCCCTGCGGGCTCGCAAACCCTTCGTCGTGGAGAGTAGTAGCTCGGACAAGGAGGTTGCCGAGGACAAGGGTGAAGAAGAGGGTGAAGGAAGGGAGGTAGGAGAGGAAGGAGAGGGTGAGGCCGAGGGCGGTCATTTTGGGGGACGGACTCCCCCCCCCCCCCCCCCCGAGAACCTCTGCCCTCTAGCCGTTGGCGACCCCGTCGCATGAGAAAGCTCGCAAGGTTCGGAAGAAGAGGGTGAGGGTGGCCCTCCCAAGCAGCCTTGATAGGACGATTGCGCCTCGGAATTTAGGGGTCCCATTTTTACCACAGCCTCGGTCGATCGGGAACTATCCGTACGACGTAGGGGATAAGGTTCTTTATGGGGTGCAGCCCTCGTCGTCGAGCCGGGTGAGGGTCAAGATGGATAGTACCCCCACGATCTTGAAGGGGGAGGATCTCCTGGCCATTCGGGCGAGTTTCTTTATTGGTAAGGAGTACGAACTGATGGTCCCGAGCGCTGGTCTTGGCCGACTGACCCATTGGCACCATGGTACTGTATCTTCCTCGCGGACGCATTCTCCTTGGGGTTGAGGCTGCCAATCCACCCCTTCATCCGGGAGGTTCTCAACTGGTCCTCGCTGTGTCCGATGTAGTTTGGGCCGAATTCTTGGAAGCAAATGGTGAGCTTCATATTGCTGTGTTCGGAGAAGAAGGTACTGCTGCAGTTGAGTGTCTTCCGAGCTATGTTAGGGGTCAGCTCGTCCGGTGAGTTCGAGGGGATATATTATGTGTCGCCTCGGAGTGGATGCAGGGTCATGCACGGGCATCTCTATTCAATAAAAGAGTGGAAGAGAAAGTACTTCGTCATTTGGAACGAGGACCAGTGGGACATTCCGACGAAGTGGAATTTCTACAAGCCGAACTTCAAGGGGCCGAAGAAGGGAGATCTCTCGACCGAGGAATGGACTTTTGTGGAGCGCCTCTGGAAGAGCCACAATATCAGTTGGCCAAAAGTGACGGAGAGTCACCTAATCCGAGCCGGACTGAGCCCTGCCCCGCTCCGTATGTTTTTTGTTCATTTTTGTTTCTGTATTTCTCTTTTGTGCTCATCGTGCGTTAATGAGTTTTTTTGCAGAGATGGATCCCGAGGCTATTAAGGCGAGAAGGTGGGCCCTGAAGAGGGAGAAGGCAGAATAGTCCGAGAAGGGGAAGTAAGCGGTGACCCCCTCGCGAACGACCTTCGAGGCTCCGTCCGAGCCGAAGATGAAGAAACAGAAGGCGAGCCAGTTGAGGAAGGTTGCCATCGCACCGAGCAAGGGGGCCTCGACGGTGGCGGAGGTCTCACAGGATCGCCTCCCTCCTCTTTGTGCTAACGCTGAAGCCATGGTAAGGGAGGAGGGACTGCGATCGTGGGCCCCAGACTGGTCTATTCACCAGAGGGACTCCCTAACCGAGGCTCCTGTCTCTGTGGAGTTCGTGTACAAGATGGCCACACCCCACGATCGGTAGAGCATGGGGGCCGACACCTCTGAGTCGGCCTACATAAGGTGGGCTCAGGCCAGCGTGCAGGTAAGTTCCCGAGGCCTTCGGTTTTTGTCTTTCTTGTATGGCTTTCTAAGAACCATATTTTTACCCAAGTGTCTTGACCTCGGTTGCAGGCCTGTATGTCGGGAAACCAGGTAAGGCGGCTTCACGAGATGGAGCTGAAGTATGAGAGGAGCCAGACCAATCGCTACAAGCACGAGATGGTCGATCTGAAGATCAAGCTGGAAGCCTCGATGAAACGGGAGTAGGCTCTGAAGGCCGACCTGGCCTCGATGGAGGCCGACGCGCTGAAGAGGGAGGCGGCGCTGAAGAAAGGGTTCGAGGCCGAGAAAGTAGCGCTGGTCACGAAGGCCCAAGATATGATCATCGAGGTGCAGTACGAGGTGCACGCCAAGGCGATGGGCCATGTCAAGCACTTTTTCCCGACCTTGGACGTGTCGCACTTTGACTATGACATGGAGGTCGAAGGCTGCCGAAGACCCCCGAGCACGAGGCAACGGGCGAGGGGGATGGCGGAGTCGGAGGGGGAGTGCCGACCCGGTGATCGACCCCGTTGCCGTCGCCGGAGCCGAGGGAGAGGTGGGCTTGTAGTCATAGTTGCTTTTCTTCTTCTTCTTCTTCTTGTCTTCTTTAATGTATTTTGCCGGCCGCGGACTGGCCACCACAGCATTTTGTAAACAAATTAATAATTTATGACAAAGATTTTTGTGGGCCAACCGTTTTACCCTTCACCTTTGTTTTGTTTTTGGGATCTGCTGTTGATGTTTTTCCGACCCTCTTGGACTTGTGTAATTTTTCGATTTATTTTGCTTCCATCAGATGTTGGCTCTTCTTGCCGAGGCTGACCCTCGACGTTCCGAGGTGACTTGGCTTCGGAGTAAGATCAAGGTATTGGAGTCCTGTTTTGACCGGTATCGGAGATAAGCTCGTGATCACAACGCTGCCTTCCATTATTTCCGGAACAAGTCAAAGGAGCTGAGCGCGGAGTCGGCTCAGTTGAAGAAGGCGATAGCCGACCGAGACCTCGATGGTGCGAGCCTCAGATTTTCCATGTCAAGTGCTTCGGTGTAGAGGCCTACATCGGAGTCGCTCCTTCGTGAAGTAATTGTGGAGAAAGAGATCGAGATTCAGCATTATAAAACAATGCTGGGAAGGTCGGTCCCTTTGGCGATCGGGGCTTCTTCAAGGTGTGAACCGTCCCCGACCCTTCGGCTAAAGTATGTGAGGTCGTGCAACGCTCAGAGTTCTGTGGTCGGAGTGTCCTCTGTAGCCGATCCTAGGGACTCAGCAGGGCATGCGGTGGAACCGAGTCGTTCAGTAGGGTTCGAGTTGACCCGTACGAACACGGAGGGGGCCTGAGTGTAGTCTAGGATGAGGCTTTCATTGTAATAAAGAATAAACCTTTGTATTGTGCCCTCCCTGGGGAGTTATAATAAATGATAAGATTTCTGACCCGTCTGAACTTGTTGCTGAGTGTGCGTCGAGGATTAGTGTTAGTACATTTATTTGGCCTCAGAGTCGAGCGAGAGATGGGGCTCTCGGAGTGGAGTCGGTCGGCTCTGAGGATCGATCTCCTCGATGGGAGTCGCGGTCAGTTCCGAATAGGCGAAGGAGAGGGGTCTTGAGGGGGCCAGAGTGTCATTAATGGGGTGACATTTCCCAATGTCATTAATGGGGCGACGTTTTGCCTTCCCACGCCCATTAATGAGGCGCCGCTTTGACTTCCGCCGTTTCAACTTTCGATGACATTAAATGGCTGCTTAGAGGGGCTATAAAACCCCCACCTCATTAGAAACTCATCAGAGAACAATTTTTTGCGTGCTCGCCATGGGCGGGCGCCCCACCTCAGAATTTTTTGGCCGTGAGTCCCAGGCTGGTGGTACCCTGTCGCGAGGTCATGTGGGCGAGGGCCCGGGGTCGGTGACTCCCCTTTCGCCCTCGGACAATTCGGGGTTTCGGTTCTAAGGGCCGCGAACCCCGAGCTGTTTGAGGGTGAGAGGTGGGTCACCGAGAGGTTCGGCGTACGAAGCGCTTATTCGGTGAGGGTCCCGGGTCGGTGGCTCCCCTACCACCCTCGAACAATTCGGGGTTTTAGACTCTAGGGGTCATAGACCCCGAGTTGTTCTCGGGTCAAAGGTGGGCCGACCAAAGACTTGGGGCCCGGGGCGTTTGCCTGAGGGCGAGCGCCCTAAATCTTTAATAGTAAACTTTTGGGTGGTCCGGATAACTGAAGTCCTGACCAGAGGTCGGGGCTCGGGGATCGGCGAAGATTGCTGAACCCCCATGGCTTGAGAAAGCCTACCCTTGCGCTCGAGACCGCCCTACGGCGTCGATGCTTGGGTCGACAGAGAGCGTCGAGCTCATTTTCCATAGCTTGAGAAAGCTACCCGTGTGCTCGAGTTTGCCATACGGCATCGAGGCTTGGGTCGGCGGAGAGCGTCGAGCTCTTTTGCCTTAGCTTGAGAAAAGCTACCCTTGTGCTCGAGTTTGCCCTGTGGCATCGAGGCTTGGGTCGGTGGAGAGCATGGAGCTCTTTTGCCTTGGCTTGAGAAAGCTACCCTAGTGCTTGAGTTTGCCATGCGGCATCGAGGCTTGGGTCGGTGGAGAGCATCGAGCTCTTTTGCCTTAGCTTGAGAAAGCTACCCTTGTGCTCGAGTTTGCCGTACGGCTTCGAGGCTTGGGTTGGCGGAGAGCGTCGAGCTCTTTTGCCTGAGCTTGAGAAAGCTACCCTTGTGCTCGAGTTTGCCGTATGGCATCGAGGCTTGGGTCGGCAGAGAGCGCCGAGCTCTTTTGCCTTAGCTTGAGAGAGCTACCCTTGTGATCGAGTTTGCCCTGCGACATCAAGGCTTGGGTCGGCAGAGAGCATCGAGTTTTTTTGCCTTAGCTTGAGAAAGCTACCCTTGTGCTCGAGTTTGCCATACGGCATCGAGGTTTGGGTCAGCAGAGAGCGTCGAGCTCTTTTGCCTTAGCTTGAGAAAGCTACCCATGTGCTCGACTTTGCCTTGCAGCATCGAGGCTTGGGTCGGCAGAGAGCATCGAGCTCTTTTGCCTTAGCTTGAGAAAGCTACCCTTGTGCTCGAGTTTGCCGTACGACATCGAGGCTTGGGTCGGCAGAGAGCGTCGAGCTCTTTTGTCTTAGCTTGAGAATGCTACCGTTGTGCTCGAGTTTTCCGTACAGCATTGAGGCTTCGGTCGGCGGAGAGCGTCAAGCTCTTTTGCCTTAGCTTGAGAAAGCTACCCTTGTGCTCGAGTTTCCCATACGACATCGAGGCTTGGGTCGGCGGAGAGCGTCGAGCTCTTTTGCCTCAGCTTGAGAAAGCTGCCCTTGTGCTCGAGTTTTCCCTGCAGCATCGAGGCTTGGGTCGGCAGAGAGCGTCGAGCTCTTTTGCCTTAACTTGAGAAAGCTACCCTGGTGCTCGAGTTTTCCAGGCGGCATCGAGGCTTGGGTCGGCAGCGAGCATCGAGCTCTTTTGCCTTAGCTTGAGAAAGCTACCCTTGTGCTCGAGTTTGCCGTACGACATCGAGGCTTGGGTCGGCGGAGGGTGTCTAGCTCTTTTGTCTTAGATTGAGAAAGCTACCCTTGTGCTCAAGTTTGCCGTACGGCATCGAGGCTTCGGTAGGCGAAGAGTGTTGAGCTCTTTTGCCTTAGCTTGAGAAAGATACCCTTGTGCTCGAATTTGCCATACGGCATCGAGGCTTGGGTTGGCGGAGAGTGTCAAGCTCTTTTGCCTTAGCTTGAGAAAGCTACCCTGTGCTCAAGTTAGCCCTGCAGCATCGAGGCTTGGGTCGGCGGAGAGCGTCGAGCTTTTTTGCCTTAGCTTGAGAAAGCTACCCTTGTGCTCGAGTTTGCCCTGCGGCATCGAGGCTTGGGTCGGCGGAGAGCGTCGAGCTCTTTTGCCTTAGCTTAAGAAAGCTACCCTGGTGCTCAAGTTTGCCATGCGGCATCGAGGCTTGGGTCGGCGGAGAGCATCGAGCTCTTTTGCCTTAGCTTAGGAAAGCTACCCTTGTGCTCGAGTTTGTCGTACAGCATCGAGGCTTCGGTCGGCGGAGAGCGTCGAGCTTTTTTGCCTTAGCTTGAGAAAGCCACCCTTGTGTTCAAGTTTGTCGTACGGCATCGAGGCTTGGGTCGACGGAGAGTGTCGAGCTCTTTGTTGTGGTTACATAACGGGTTTATACAGAATTCGTGCTAACAAACCTTGGAAAAATAACAAACATTTTTATACAAAAGCGGATTACATCTGTTCGGTTACATAATGACTTCAGTCCTCCCTCTCGAGGTACTTGATGAGGTGTTCTGCATTCCAGGGCCTCTTGATAGGGGTCCCTCCCATTTCGGCGAGTCGGTAGGTGCCAGGGCGCACCACTTTGGTAACCCTGTAAGGTCCTTCCCAATTAGGGGCCAACTTCCTTTTCTTGCTGGGGTCTGAGACTGCTAGTTTCCTGAGGAGGAGGTCACCCTTCTGGATGTGTCACGCCCCGCTTCCCAAAATACGGAATACGAGTGCATGACGAAGCCCAGCGAATGATCTTAACATCATTCATAAGCTGTAGGATCGACTCAGCATCATAACAAGAATATACAAGAGAGATATATATAACCAAGCATGCATGAATAATTCATTAAGCAACAGAAAACAATTGAAAACAAATAATAATGGCCACATAGTTTTCAACTCGGGAATGTTGCCCGTTACAAGTTTTAAGTAGCAAGAAGAAATAATTCAAGAAAAACAATTAATCTAAACAAGTCCTGCCTCCACTTGAAAGCTAAAATTTCTGCTCACCAATCCCAGCAGGTAGCTCGTCTCCAAAGTCTGCTTAATAAATAAAAAGGAAAAAACATGGAAAAACAAAAGAAAATGCCCTTAGTGCAAGTTAGGGTCACAAATAGTAAAAACGAGTACAAGTAGTGAGGAACAAGAATCGGAATCAAGAATGTAACAGGGATACAACAAGTACGGAAAATTCAAGAACTAGCTAGCAAGGAGGACAACTCAAGTGAACAGGATGGATAACAAATACTAATGGCAAAACAAGTGACAAATGAACCTGTAGGGATATCTAACCTCAAGTGACAAGTCTCAAGTCTAGTGTCATGTAACAAGTGCCAAGTCTAGTGTCAAGTATCAAGTTGTCAAGTACCAGGTAACAAGTTGTCAAGTATCAGGTAACACGTATCAAGTTCAAGTATCAGGTTTCAAGTCTTATGTATCATGTTTCATGTATCATATCATCAAGTATCAAGTAACAGGTGTCATGTTCAAGTTTCATGTTCAAGTCTTGTAGTTATTACTATCTAGGTAGCACTTCATGCATCCATCTTTTTACTACATGGTTGCTACAGACAATGCAATTTCGTTTAGGCCTAGTAATGGAGTCTATAGGGAGGTGTACTCAGGTATCAAGTATCAAGCAGGCACGGTTCATGAATACGAAAATAAATAACAGGTTCACGAAGCAAGTTCGTGAATACTAATAGGTTCAAGACACATACGGTGGGTTCATGAATACAACAGGTTCATGAGCCAAGTAACTGACTCCATGAATACATCACATGCAACAAGTTCATGAACCGAGTACTGGAAAACACGGGCCCCCTTCCGAGTACACTTACCTATATTGTCCACCACTATGGTCTTTCCCTTAACCCCGGCTTATTACATTTGTTCAGGCAGAATTTGTGTATTTGAGTTTATACATGTGAAACAGGGTTGAAATAATGTAAATTAATTCTAAGAAAAATTGAGAATGTCCTATAGGGTGTCCAACAACTACATATTAAATTTCAAGTTAAACGCTTGCTTTTTACATAGTTAAATTAATTCGCAAGGTAAAGGTGTGCAGCAGTTTTACGAATCTGCGTCTACCGACACAGCTGCAGTAAAACTGCAATAACTCCTAGAACTTAACTCAAAATTCGAAAATTTCGGAGGCTATCGACATCTAGACATCCAGATCTACATTCTCTATTCAGGGCTCGGGTTCAGATTCTAATGTTAAAGGGGTCAAAACAGCGAAGCAAGATTCAGGACAGCAACATGAGGGAATATCTTACTAGTATAGATTACATGGAAATTTGTCATTAGGCGTCTAAGTTATTGTGTGATATAAAATACAGGATAATGGTGGTCAAACAGCAAGTAATATTTGTTTTTCAAGTTAAATGGTTGCAAGTTCATAAAATACTAGATATAACATGTGTCTACAAATTTAGGGCTCCTTAATTCATATGTTCATGTGTTCAAGGAATAAACTGAGTCCAAGTAGTTATAATTTAACACAATGAAATTTTGTGACTCTTAGAATTATAAATTTTGGAGGTTTAATATTGATCAACAACGATAGTCAAGGAGGAGTCACAATTCTAACTATTTGTAGTATTTTTCAAGGGATGCTTGTACCAGAACAAATAAATTGTACAAGGGATACTTGCCTTAATTTGCCGACGATTAGACCCACTTGTGGAAGGAAATTGGATTGAAAAATCCCGGAAGAAGTCTCCCAAGAACACGTGTGAAGCACGTGCAAAGATCAACCGTAGATCGAGTTTTCCCCCACACCAGATCGCTCCAAAACAGCGAACACGCTTCTGGGATCTGGCGCGGCAAAACAGCAAAGCGGCAAACTCAGTGAATCAAAACGCTCCAAAGCAGCGGATCTGGGATTCGCTGTGGGCAAACACCGAACAGCGATCAGATCTGGCTCGATCGCACGGATCTTGATGCGATCCTATGGTTGAGATTTGATCCCGCCTTAATCCGCTGTTCTTCTTCTTCTTCGTTCACTTCTTCGACGAACCAGCGAGCGAGAGCGAGAGTGGCGACGGTGGGGTTCTTCGACGGTGACGAGGCGACGGCGTAACAGCGACGACGTGGAGGATGACGGCGGTGGAAGCAACGGCGCGACGTCGAGAAGCGACGCGCGCGGCGACTCTGTTTGTGGTTTCAAATAGGGGAGGAGTTGGGTTCGATGGTTGGATATGTGATGGCGGTGGGGTGTTGGCAGTTGGTGACAAATGGGGGAAGATGAGGCGATGGAGGGTGAGGGGATGGCGGGGCGATGGGTGGTTGTTGAGAGTTCGGGAAATGGCGGAGTGTTGAATTGGGTTCGGAAGTGCAATGATGGTGGAGACGATGGTGGATGGTGGCTGGTGCTATGGTGGTGTTGTGGACGGAGGTGATGGTGAGGGAGATCGAAGGTGATGGTGGAAGAGACGATCGGAGGTGGGGGATTGGTTTCGAAATCGAAGGAGAAAGGAGCGGAGATGGAAGAAGGATTTGCGGCGGGTTAGGTTAGGGCTAAACAGTGATTAGGGTTAGGGGTGAGGGTTAAGGAGTTTAAATAGTATAGGGTTTGGGTTTGTGGGTTTTAGGATATCCGCATTGAATAGGATCCAACAGGTGAATTGGTCAAAATGTATCAAAATGGGGATTAAAGAGATAAATGAGAAGAAATGGTCAATTCGTCATGAAGAACTACACAGAGTGCACACAAATGAATTCGATAAAAGGACCAAAAATTGAGTCAAGACAAACATAACGATTTTATTCAATCTAAAACAATTTACAGGATCTCAAATAGACGAGAGAGTACAATGAGGCAAAATACAGTATAATAATACAAATACGGGGAAACAGGAGTTACAGGATGTTAGTGGGTCGAACCTTCTGGTTGTAGTATTTCTCGACCCGCTGCTGGTAAATGCTCCTTCGGATGCTGGACTTCTCCCTGACTTCATCGATCAGGTCCAAGTTTGCCCTGAAACCTGTTGAGTTGCCTTCTTCGTCGAAGGCCATGATTCTGGGCAATGGTAGACCGATCTCCAAGGGGATAATTGCTTCTGTACCGTAGGTCAGGTTGAAGGGCGGCTCACCCGTGGGTATCCTCTTCGTCGTTCGGTGTGCCCACAGTACGCTCGAAAGTTCGTCGATCCAGAGTCCCTTGGGGGAATTGTCTAACCGCTTTTTGAGGCCATCAAGGATTTGGCAGTTGGCATTTTCAGCTTGGCCGTTTGATTGTGGGTGGCATATGGCCGAGAAGCGCTGCTTGATGCCGATGTCCTTTCAGAACTTCCAAAAATTCTTACCTGCGAACTGGGTCCCATTGTCGGTGGAGCACCGGAGGGATCCCGAATCGACAGATGATGTGCTTCCAGAAGAATTGCTAAGTTTGGTGCTCGGTGATCAAGGCCAGTGGTTCAGCCTCGATCCACTTGGTGAAGTAGTCAATGGCCACCACTAGGAACTTCCTCTGACCTGCGGCTTGAGGAAAAGGGCCGACGAGGTCCATCCCCTACATGGCAAAGGGGGGCGGACTGGCCATAGATCGGAGGTTGGCCTGCGGGAGTCTCTTTACCGAAGAAAACCTTTGACAAGGGCCGCACCGTTTGACGATGTCTTGCGCGTCTTGCAGCAGGGTTGGCCAATAGTATCCATGATTCAGGGCCTTTCGGATGAGCGATCTGCACCCCATATGGCATTCGCCGATCCCCTCATGTAATTCCTTCAAGGCGTACTTGGCTTCGTCTGGTGCCAGGCAGCGGAGGTACGGTCTGTCATCAGCCACCGTATACGAGCGCTTGAAGAGCGTTCCACTGATCAGGGTGAATCTCTTGGCTCTGGCTCTAATCCTTCTTGCTTCGGACCTGTCTTGAGGGAGTTCGCCTTCCGAAAGGAACCTTAGGAGAGGCGTCGTCCAGTTGTCGGGTCAGAGATCGGTATTAAGGCAGGCAGCTTCCGGGGTATCGATGCTGGGTTTGAGGAGGACCTTGATGAGAACAGTGCGGTCGAGTTCCTCGAAGGATGATGAGGCGAGCTTTGACAATGAATCCGCCTGGGCATTCTTCTCACGGGGAATTCGCTCCACGGAGTAGGAATCAAAAGATGACAAGAGATTCCAGACTATTGCCAGGTATTGCACCATTCATGCGTCCCGAGCTTCATACTCCCCGGTGATCTGATTGACCACGAGCTGGGAATCACTGAAGGCCTTGTTGTGTCGGGATTCGGCCTTGTGCGCGAGGGTGAGTCCCGCGATCATAGCTTCATACTCCGCTTCGTTGTTTGAGGCTGGGAAACTTAGCCGGAGGGAATATTGGAGGACGAAATTATCGGGGCCCTTTAAGATGACGCCGGCTCTGCTCCCTCCTTCGCAGGACGAACCGTCGACATAAACCTCCCACACTGGGTCGGCCTCCGGGGCCACCGATGGTTCGGAGATGGTGCACTCTTTGATAAATTTGGCAAGTGCTTACCCCTTGATCTCCGTCTTGGGCTAGTAGCTGATGTCATATTGGCTCAGTTCGATGTACCACATGACCAGGCAGCCGGAGCTCTCTGGCTTATGGAGGACGGTCTTCAGGGGCTGGTCCGTGAGGACCTGAATAGAGTGAGCCTGAAAATAGGGTCGGAGCTTACGAGCCGCTGTTATCAGTGCATACGCCATTTTCTCCATCTTTGCATACCTGGTCTCGGCTGCGAGCAGAACCTTGCTTACATAGTACAAGGTTTTTGGACACCGTCTTCTTCTCAGACGAGCACGGCACTAAGCGTACTTTCCGAGGCCGAGAGATATAGGAAGAGGGGTTCACCGGTTTGGGTTTACATAAGAGCGGTGGATTGGCGAGGTAAGATTACAACTGGCCGAACGCCTGTTGTTGGGGCTCGCCCAATTCAAACCCCTTCGTCCCCCATAAGGCCTTGAACTTCTCCTCTGATTTGGAGAGGAAGCGGCCGATGGTCGCCAGTCTCCCCGTAAGCCATTGAACCTCCTTAATGTTTCGGGGAGGGGCCATGTCGATTATGGCCTGGTTCTTCTCCGGGTTGGCTTCTATGCCGCGTTGGCTAACGACGAACCCCAGAAATTTTCCGGAGGAGACGCCGAAGGCGCATTTGGTGGGATTGAGCCTCATGTTGTGAGACCGAAGGATGCCGAAGGCTTCCTCAAGGTCGGCAACATGATCCTGCCCTCATCGGCTCTTGACAAGCATGTCATCGACGTATACCTCCATGTTCCGACCGATCTGATTTTTATAAACTCGGTTGACAAGCCTCTGGTAGGTGGCCCCGGCGTTCTTAAGCATGAAGGGCATGACCCGGTAGCAGTAGAGGCCCTGGTTGGTAACGAAGGACGTTTTGGCGATGTCCGGAGGAAACACCTGGATCTGATTATAGCCCGAAAAGGCGTCCATGAAGGTCAGGAGCTCGTGACTCGACGTTGCGTCTATTAGAGCATCGATGCTAGGGAGGGAAAAAGGATCCTTGGGGCACGCCTTGTTTAGGTCGGTGAAGTCGATGCTGTTCCTCCAAGTTCCGCTAGCCTTCTTCACCATGACGACATTAGTGTAGCGCTCCGATTTCCCGATACCGGGAAACCGTGACACGAGCCAAGACCTTTTCTTCAATTAGTCACAATACACAGAAAAACAGGAGAATTTAAAACTTTTTATTCAATAAACAATGTGTTACAAGTCTGAATATTGTACAACTGTAATACCTTACAATAGAGTTACAATATTACCTTTACATTTCTAAGTATTACAACCTTCAACATCTTACCTCAGAGTACTTCTCAACTAATACATAATCAATACATATACTGCAGCGGAACTAAACATAATACTGACTCCTTGCTTTCCTCGCCTTGAGTCCTCCTGAATATCGCCTTTGTACTTCGGCGATCCAGTACCTATGGAAGTGGGGACGTCAGTATTCACTGACGCTTAACGGCTGATCATATAGCAGCGAATCTTCCAAACAATATACACAATATAGCAATAGTGTTGGTGTAGTTTAAGTGTTCGTGAGTGCTATGACTAGACTCTAATGCAACATTTAAATAGAACTAGGACGCTTCCTATTCTAATGTCAGCAAGTCTCCGAAAGCAACATGCAACCCATACTACATGCGACTCCATCTCAAGCTGTTTCTCCATATATAGGGATTGAACCCGCGTTATGAACTTCTAATTGTACTTAACCTGTTCCCAACACCTACACGTGGCTAATGAGGTTGCAGATGTGGTCATGTGCCACTGTTGCATTTCGCCAATGGTGTCTATGTTCGCCACTGCGACCCGACCAACCGGACCTCTCTCCAAATAGACGAACCCAACATATCGGCGTCATTCCAAAATCAACTATAGGGTTTCGCAAGCGCAGGGTAGCACGAAGCCTACCCTATGGCACCCTCTGGGGTCTAGCAAGCACAGGACTGCACAATGCATCCTGTGGCACCCCCAGCCACTGTACCTCAGGAATTAACAGCGCAAGATACGCAACCCGTGTCCTCAACCTGTGAGACGGCACCGTACGTATCCCTTTGACGGGAAGGTACAACCCAGTACACCACCTATGATCTGTCTCAAGGGACGAGTTAGTGTAAGGGGCCCCCTACCACTGACTCCTCTCTCCCGGTAAAAGGGTTTAAATAAACTGATCCTTGTAAGTCACTATCCTAATGATGTCCCTGACTCGAACAATCCTAGGGGTGACAATATTATAAACACAACCTGCTAGGCCTTTAATTTAGGCTTCGCAAGACAACTCTACTAGGCTGCTCAACCTAGACTTACCAGAATCCCTCAGGATCTGGTTCGTGGCTCATCGATCCAAGACTTTGGCTGTGCGAATATACACGCATGCCGCTACCCTAGACTTGGATTTTGTCCATACTCCGGTCCTCGATCAACCTACCCTGGTTAAGATTCGACGGTACACAAGGAGTGACTCCTCCACAGTTCCTTAGGGTAAGAAAACATGTCTTGATGGTCGATAGCCCTTAGGGTGGTAACCTCACCCTAGACGAGCACAACGAACTGTGTACTAGCTAACAAGCTATACACGAGTAACAACCACATACGAGCCAATTAAGCTACGTATGAAACAATAACTACCTACGAGCCAGGCAGGCCTCGTAAGAGATAACCACGTACATATCAGCCAAATAAGCCGCGTATGAGACCAACAGCTACGCACAGTCCGGTCGGGCCGCGTGCGAGACAATAACCTACATACGAGCCGACTAAGCTACGTATGAGACCCACAGCTACATACAGGCCAGTCGAGCCACGTACGAGCACAACCGTGTGCAAACAACCATACAGGTAATCAATCCTAGAAGCAACCAAACGTGCTTACTAACAAACTTGGTCATCTATTATTAGAAGCAACAGAAGAGTCTACAAATATTCTATGGTCGGTATTCCACTAAGGAAGAATCCGAAGGCGACCTAACGGCCTTTATCGGACCAACTATCACTAGTGGTCTTCCCAACCCTCATTACTTCAACCTATAGCGCCTTAAGTACGGCACACAATTGCAAGCATCTTCCTACGATCAATCTAATCATATAACACAACCACCATGATATTCCTATGTATGAATGTGATTAATGCTTATGCTTACATCGAGCTCAAGCATGAAAATCACTATGACCTAGACATGAAGTCCACTATAGTCGAGCATAGGTTACAAATTGAGCATGAAAGCCTACTACTTATCATCACCAATCACCACAACCCAAGCATGGATATATAACTAGTACGAACATGCGACATTCCAATACATAGTAGGTAATTCTAACACTACTCCTACAACGTTCTAAGCATGTATTACTCTAGCATGGTATAGAACACAACATAAAATCACTACAACTAACCATGGGTAGTTTCTTTACTCTAAGCATGAATATCACAACATGGGTGTTATTAACTTAACATGATCAATAGTTAGCATGATACCTACTTACTTAGCATGAATCATGATCATCTACTAACATAACATGCACAAACACTTATCTAAGCATGGGTACCATGTAACATGAGTATTCATATAACTTAGCATGGTATACAACTTACTCACAATCTAAACTAGTATGACCTACAACTTACTTACAATTAAGCTAGTATGGCATAGATCTTGCCTACAATTAAAATTAGCATGGTATATCTCTTTACCTACAATTAAACTAGCATGGTATACAATTCTTCTACCACTTATCTAGCATGAATCTTCATTAAGCATAAATAACTACTAACCATGGTAGGAAATTCCTAGGATGAATCCTACAACACTCTAATCATAAATAAATTATTAAACATGATAGGAAACTTTAGGAATGAATCCTACAACGTTGTTAAGCACAAATGAGTGAATCTAAGCATGGTAGGAAACCCTAGAATTTGTCCCACAACATTCTAACATCATTAAGCATGCTAGATATTTTTAGAATCAATCCTACAACTAACTAAGCATGAAACATGGTAGGATATTTTGAGAAGAAATCCTACAACCTTGTTAAACATAAAGCATGATGGGATATGTTTTAGAAATAATCCTACAATTTTTTAAACATAAGCATGATAGAACTTCTTTAGAAAACATCCTACAACCTTTTAAGTCTAAAACATGATAGGAATATTTTTATAAACAATCCTACAATATTCTAAACATAAAGCATGATAGAACTTCTTAGAAAACATCCTACAATATTTTAAGTATAAAAGCATGATAGGATATTCTTAGAATACATCCTACAATTATCTAAACATAAAACATGAAGGAATATTTTTAGAAAATATCCTACAACACTTTAAGTATAAAGCATGATAGGATATTTTTTAGAAACAATCCTACAATATGTTAAACATCAAGCATGATAGGGTATGTTTTAGAAATAATCCTACAATTTTCTAAACATAAAGCATGATAGCATACTTTTAGAAGTGGCCTTACCATTAATTAGTCATGAGGACATGGTAGGATATTTTTAGAGGTAGTCCTATAACTAATTAAGCATGAATATGGCTCCTAATCATTTTTAGAAATGATCCTACAATATGTGAGGCATGAATATGGCTTCTAAATATTTTTAGAAGTGGTCCTACAACATTTGAAGTATGAATATTGCTTCTAAATATTTTTAGAAGCAATCCTACAACATTTTACTACTACTACTACTCCTATTTTAATCAAAACATAACACACAATTATCTACTACTACTACTACTCCATTCTTATCAAGAACACAACATACAACTTACTACTACTACTTCATTTTAATTAAGAACACAACAAACAACCTACTACTTTATGGACATAAAACATCTATAGTTACTTACTACTATAACATACCATCACTACTTTATTCAATCAACCATACTACTACTATCTTATTAATCAACATACTATTACTTTTTTATTAAATCAACATGCTACTACTACTACTACTTTATATTTTAGCTTACTACTACTTAGTTGCTGACTAATCTTTGTGATTACTAGTGATAAAGGAAAGATCATTTTTATCTTATTTTACTTTACAACTAGTAAACATGAAAGAAAAGATTTTATTTCTACAACTAGTGATTAAAAGAAAAGATCTTTTTAATAGCTATAACTAGTGATTAAATAAAAAGAGAAGATCTTTTTATTAGCTACAACTAGTGATTAAATAAAAAGAGAAGATCTTTTTATTAGCTACAACTAGTGATCAAATAAAAAGAGAAGATCTTTTTAATAGCTATAACTAGTGATTAAATAAAAAGAGAAGATCTTTTTATTAGCTACAACTAGTGATCAAATAAAAAGAGAAGATCTTTTTAATAGCTATAACTAGTGATTAAATAAAAAGAGAAGATCTTTTTATTAGCTACAACTAGTGATCAAATAAAAAGAGAAGATCTTTTTAATTAGTTCTACCACTAGTGTTTAACAAAGAAAAGATCTTTTTTATTAGAACATATGCTTTTTATTAGTCCAATGTTCAATCAAAGTCCTACAACCCACAATGGTTGTAAAAGAATGTTCATATGCTATGTGTGTATTAAGTCCTACAACCAATAAGGGTTGTATGTCCAACATTATGCAATATGTGAATCTTTTGGTCCAATAACATACAAACAATAATAAAGTTTTGATCTTTGTATGTTTAGTAGTTACTACTACTACTTTATTACTTTTATTTACTACAACATACACACACTCATTCATAAGAACAACCCAAAAAAAAACAAAACAAACAAGAAGGTAGAAGGAGAAGTCAAACAACAAAACAACAAACAAACAAACAAACAAACAAACAAAGAATCAAGGAGTGTGAAGAAACCCCCACCTTATTTTACTTTGTGGGAAGAACTTGCTAGCTACCTTCTCCTTCCCCTAAGCTTTTTAGAATTCTTCTATCACCCTACAAAACAAAACTCTCAAGTTATCTTTTTGTTCTCTCTTTCTTTTCCTTTCTTTCTTTCTTTCTTTCTTTCTTTTGTTTTTCTAAAATGAGAGAAGGAGGAGAATGAGGGGGGACTTATAGGAGAGACTAGAAGGAGGTAAGTGCACCCATTGGCACAAAATAACCCCAAGAGGGGGTGGCCGGCCATGCTTGTAGGGGGGGGGGGAGGGTATGGTGTAGGGTGGTGAGGTGGAAGGATAAATCTTCTAGAAGGGCTTTAGTTCTAATCTTATGCATACAAACCTTCTTTCAACCCTCTTAATCAACCCTAACCTTCTAATTAAGTAGCCATGACAAGAATAAGTATTTTGACCAAAAGTATACACTACATACTTGTATGATGTACTAAGTACCATACAATTTTCATGTATGTGTACATGTATGTGTATACAAAAATCTTCTTATAAAATCCTCATAAAATTTCCAAAAATAGTTTAATTTGGAAAATAATAGTAAAATAAATTTTATTATTACTTCGGAGAGTCGCACTATCAATTTGATGCGCTTTGGATGCACACTGACCGATAGATGCGCGTAGGCGCTGTTTGTGGGCAATCCGGTGAAAAATCACCAAAATGGTCTGATTTTGGATTTAAAATAAAATAATAATAAAATAATAATAAAATAGTAATTTCTATGAGTTAATATCCGTCCGGGATATTACAATTAGCCAGCCATTCTGGGTAGCTGACCTCTTGAATGAATCGGGCTGATAGCAACTTATCTATCTCCGCTCGCACCACCTGCTGTCTTTCCGAGGCAAACTTGCGGCGCTTCTGCTGTACTGGTTTGGAGACGGGGACGATGCTTAGCCGATGCATGATTAAGTTTTTGAAAATTCCGGGCATGTCGAATGATGTCCAGGCGAAGAGGTCTATATTTCGGCAGACGCAGTCGATCAGACCCGACTTCAGTTCGAAGGAAAGGGTCCGGATCACACGGAACCATTTGGACTCGTTCCCTGTTTCAAAGGAGACCTCTTCCAATTGTCAGCAGCCCCTGACTCAGAAAGGCCTTCTTTGGGTGGGAGCTCGACTGCGTCGAGGGGAAATACACCGCCTTCGACCGTGGTCATGTAGCAAGAGCGTGCCGATTCTCGGTTGCCCCGAACGACCCCGACCCCGACGTCAGTCGGAAACTTCGGTTTCAGATGATAGGTGGAGGGGACGACCTGGAGCAAGCAGAGCCCGGGTCGGCCGAGTACGGCATTGTAGGCTGCCTTGATGTTGACAACCAAAAAATCCATCGACTCGGTTTGGAGGACGGGGGTCGTTCTTGCAGTTATGTCTAGTGTCACGATTCCCTCGATTTGCATGGGGATGCCAGAAAATCTGTGGAGGGTGTAACCGGTCCTCTTTAGCTTTTCTTGGGGGAGTTTGAGGTTCTCAAACGCTTCCAAGAAAAGGATTTTGACCGAACTGCCGTTGTCTACCAGAATTCAGCGAACATGGAAGTTAGCCATGTCAAGGCTGATGACGAGGGCGTCACAGTGCGGAAGGCGGACGCCTTCGAGGTCTTCACCCAAGAAGGATACTGCCCGCTGTTGAATTCGGGGAGAAGGGTGGTCTAGGACAAAGTTAACCTCTCGGATGAAGGCTTTTTGAGAGGTCTTAGATTCCCCTCCCATTGGTCCGCTGTGTACGCAGTGGAGGATGGCGTGTCCACCGACTTCCTCAGTTTCAGGCTCCCGATCAGGTCGTTGACCGATTGTCCGAGGGGGAGGCGAACGCCTCGGGCTCCTAGGTTCTCTTCGGTTTCTATAATGGACTCGGGTGAACTCCTTCAGGCACCCTCGCTGTATAAGGGCTTCGATCTCATCTTTGAGGGCTCGGCAGTGATCGGTATCATGCCCGGTGTCCCGGTAGAAGTGGCAGTAGATACTTTGGTCTCGCATCTTGCCGTTGTTGGGCGGTCGAGGAGGGACACTTACAACCCCCTTGTCCTCGATTTCCATTAGGATTGCCGAGATGTTCTTAGTCAGGGGCGTGTATCTTTCAAATCAAGGGACTGGGGGGACCCTTTTCGGACTAGTCGCTTCTTTTCCGGACCTTCTGAAGGGTTCTGCATCATGAACTTTGCGTTTCCCCTTGGCAACAACATCCTTCGTGCCTTCGGGGTTGAGGGCCTCTTCGGCCCGGACATACTTCTCGACCCTGTTGAGTAGGTCGGAGAAGTCCATGGGAGGCTTTTTGGCCAAAGAGGCCTTAACCTGGCCGTGGCGGACGTTATGTCGGAAGGTTGCGGAAGCGACCCTTACGTCGAGGGAGGAAACCGACCTTGCTTCCGAGGTAAACCTCCGAATGAATTCTCGGAGGGATTCCCCGTCCTTCTGTTTAAAGTCCAGGAGGGAGGAGCCCGTTTTCTCGACCTTCCTGCTGGTCACAAAGTGGGCAAGGAAACCCGCCTCCAGCTGTTCGAAAGAGAAGATCGAGCCGGGGGCGAGTTTGGAGAACCACTCCCGAGCTGGACCCTGGAGGGTAGAAGGAAAGGTGTGGCATAGGAGGAGATCCACGGTGCTGTGAATCATCATAAGGGTCTTAAACCCCTCCATGTGATCAGCAGGAACACCCTCGCCATTATAGGTCTCGAATTGAGGTGGTCTGAAGTTCCGAGGAATCTCAGCTTCGAGGATTTAGGGGGAGAACGACAGTCCGGTCGGACGTTGGCCGCGAAACTGTATCGGCTCGCCCTCGCCGAGATGGGAAAGGCGGTTCTCCATTTCTTCTAACCGGCGAAGGACGGATTCCACCTTTTCTCGAGGGCGAGTCGATCCGCGAGACTCGCCGGCTCCTGTTGCTGACTTGTGGGCAGAGCTGTGGTAGACCTCGGTAGCCGGACCGTTACGTATGGCTTGAAGGATCTCCTCCCGGAAGTTCTGGAATTCGACCTTCGTGACGAGGGCTTGTCCCCCCGGGTTCTGTAGGGGATTGTGCACTTGGGAAGGTGGGTGGTGATGGTTTGAGGCCGAGTTGGAAGCGGCCTCTTCCCTAGTCCGGCTAGCCTGCCTGTCCGAAATGACGCAGTGCAAATCGGACGTAACCAAAGGTCGGGCCATGCCGTTGGCCCGGGGTTGGTTGGAACCCTGGTCATTCGTGCGGCTATGGCAGTTGGGCTCCGGCTGTCGTGCCGATGTGGCGGCTCTCCTAGGGTTGGGAGCCATGGAGGAGCTTGGCCCAAGGTGATGACTCCGGCTGAGTTCGGAAGGACAGTGGTGCTGAGAAGGTAAAAGTTTTCCACAGACGGCGCCAACCTGATGCGGTTTGCTTTTGGGGTGTGGGGGTAACAGGTGTGAGTTCACTCAATTTTTATGATGGAAGCCCTATGCAGTACTGGTGTCGGTTCGACCACGGGTAGCGGGAGCGGCTCGGGAGAAGGAGCGAGAAGAGGCTCGGAAGAGAAGACAGGTGTTCGGCTCGGATCCAGTAGCTCGGCTCGGCTGGGTCTTCTGAACCTGCACACGGCCTCGGAATACCAGGAGAAGTCCCGGCGACAGGCTCTCCGATTGTCTAGTCAGTCACTGGAAAAGAGACTGAGCAGCTAGGGTTTAGGTGGGGAGAGATTGATTACCTTTCTTTCCAGTGGGGGGGGGGGGGGGAGTATTTATAGGCAGGGTAAACGGGTCTGGAATCCTAGTGGACCGGGTTGGACCGGTTTACCAATGGGCCTGAGCTGGCTGAGACCCATCAGGATGTAGCTGGCCTGATGATCAGAAGGGGGAGGTTCCAGAGGAGATCGGAGGGCTCATATTGATGCTGCGTAATTTATCCTGTATCAATCACTATATATTAATTATGTACACAAATATTTAAAATTTTAATAGTAATATATAACTCAAAATATTATATCTGGTCTTGAGTAAATAAAAAATAATATGTAACTAATTGTATAATCTAAAACATAAAAGATATAAGAAAAGATATTTAAAAAATAACTAATTAGTAAATACTAGACTCATCTATATAATAAAACACAAAGAAAGCTATCAAGTGGCTCTCATTCAATCATCCAAAAATCAAAGGCCCAGATCTAACCTCACAAAACACATCCCCCCCTCCCCCCCCCCCCAAAAAAAAAAAAAAAAAAAAACTCAAATTCAAATCCCCCCGAACCCAAAACAACTCTTTTATTTATTTAATTATTTCTCTCTCTCTCTCTATCTCTCTCTCTCCCCTATTCAAAAATTTAAGAAAAATAAAAATTTAAAAGTTTTAAAAAATTTAAAAGTTTTAAAAAATTTAAAATTTTAAAAAATTTAAAACTTAAAAACCTCAAAAATTTAAAATTTAAAAACTTTAAAAATAATTCAAAAAAATCAAAAATTTATAAAAAAATTATTTTTTTTTTAAAAAACAATTTAAAAAATTTAAAAAGTTTAAAAAATTAAAAAAATTAAAACTTTAAAATTTTAAAAATAATTAAAAAATAAAAAACTTATAAAAAATTATTAAATATTAAAAATTAATAAAATAATAAAAAATTAAAAATTTTAAAAATTTTAATATTTTAAAATTAATAAAATTTTTTTAAAAATTAAAAATTAAAAATTATTTTTTTAAAAAAAATTAAAATTTTAAAAATTTTGAAAATTAAAATTAAAACTTTTTAAAATTTTGAAAATTAAAAAAAATAAAATTTTGAAAACTTTGAAAATTTGAAAATCTCAAAGCAAATCCAATGCCGAACCTCAATCAAGATGTCATCGCTGATATATGATCCGTTGTTGATTCCGTATTGGTGACCCCTCTCCACCAAATCGAGCGCAAATATCAAATGACTCCGTATCGGCGACTCCCCTCCACCAAATCGAGAGCCTCTATATGTGATGCGACAACTCTAATTTCATCTCATGAACCGAATTCTCATTTTAATTTTTAATTTTGTGTGCAAGGGATTACTCAGTTTTTTGCTAACTCGAATTTTGTGTGTGCATAAGATCTAAGTTCAGAGATGTATGATTTTTTTATTTTTGGGTTTAAATTTTTTTAATTTGGTGACTTATTTGATGAGTTTTTTTATTGGTTTTGATTTAAGGTGTACGCAAGTGAGAGATGGAATATTTGATGGCCTCAATTTGGGTTTCCAAACCATAACAGGACAGCTAAGCTGACCAACAACCTAAAATAACTTGGCAAATATGCAACATTAATTTCTTTACTACAAGAGAAAATACTATCGTGAAGTGTTCCCTTCACTGGTTATTAGAAACCATGAATAACATAACATATAAGAACTTTTAGTGTATGCTTGGATATATAGGATTGGGATGACTGGAGTTTACCAGTGAAGGGTGCAAACTCTCTACTCAAGAAAGACAACTAAAGTAAATTTGTTATTTATCCATTTTGAATTTTTTTTATAAAGGTACAATGGGGAGATAAAATAAATGATTAGCTTTGTTTAGAGTTTTGAGAACTTCATGTATTTTATTTTGGTTGAAATAATAATAAGAGGTATTTCAATTGCAAACTGAGTCTCAGACAAACAAATGTTTAGATTATTGGTATTGTAGATGCCTTCACACCTGCACTTGTGTTACCATTGTATTTAGACGTGCTCATAGTGGTTATGTAATTAGACTAAGCTCTATAAAACCATATTATAATGTCCTTGCATAACTATTACAAGCATCTAAAATTGATGCTGAAGTTAAAAAAAACTTTATGTAGTATTTCTAACAAACTATATGCATTACAGGTAAGTTCAAGCTAATGATCAAGAAGGCGATGGTTGAGCTTAAAGGTAGATATACTGCTTCCTCATATAATATGTTTGCTACTTCAATTAATTTGCTGGACCTCCAAAACTATTTTATATAATCAAACCTGGTGCACTGTTCCGAAGACGTGCCGTAGACACGTGTTAACGGGAAAACCTAGTATCATCATATTTTTCATAAGATAAATCATCATTTTCGACTTCAGCTTTCTTGAACTTAAAACTACTCGTAATTTCTTGTTCATTTTTTTTATTTTGCATACAGTCAATGTTCTTGTAGTTATTTTTCTATATATGACATCTTGTGATTTGATCAAAAAGTCTACCCAACTTATAAAAGGAAATTCAGGTTTATAGTTTATACATGTAGTAGGTGTTGGGTTATATGTCTTGCATACACATGTTCGATGAAGAAGATGAATGAAGCAATGAGAGGATCGGAGCAAGATTGAAGAAGGAGAGAAGAAGCAGTCAACAACAGCAACAACATAAGAATGTGCGGTCGAGCCTTGGTGATTGTGGTTGACCGCAATCTTATGTAGTCGATAGTCTTGCGCGGCTGATGTAGTTTGGGTCGAATCGTGGGGATTCGTGTGAAGCCCAACTTCGTCTTCAAGTTAGATCGTATGACTCGCAATGCATGGTTATCACTTTAGTATACATCGGAGGGTTAATGTATCAAGTGTATCAAACTAAGGTTTCTCTAGATCTCTATATAATCATGCCACGGCTCCAAAAATGATATGGTTCTATTGAGTGCCGAATAGAAGAAGATAGTACTTCATCTGAGAGGTGAGAGATTTCTCCATAAACAGCAAGTAGTTCTAGTTAGGCTTGAGTGGTCGTGATGAGAATTGTAATATTCTTGTACATTCTCCAGTTGAATAACATCTCGATTCTTCCTCCCCCGGATTAAGGCAAAAGCCCAACCGGGACAATTCTTGTGTGCTTTGTGTGATTGGTGTCACCTAGTATTTGTTTGGTGGTTTGTATTGATCGTGTCGAAGACTCAACAAAATCCTCTGGAGGTAATAATTTCCTAACAAGTGGTATCAGAGCATCAGGTTTGTGAGTTTTTTTGAGTTCCTTGGAGAGGATAGCATATCAAAAGACAAAAATCAAGCACTTTGACAGTAAGACCAACTTCAATCTATGGAAGGTAGACATGTACGATGTATTGGTTCAGAAGAACTTGAACCTTATCCTAGAAGAAAAAAACCAACTGACATGAAGTAGGATAAGTGGGATGAGATTTGGTTGAAGGCCTTGAGTTTAATTCTGCGACAATTGGCGGACGAAGTTAAATGTAATATCCTTGAGAAGAAAAGTGCGGTGAGTCTATGGGCGAGACTCAAATTTGACTATTCGGGATCGTCATTATTGGATCGAATGTACTGGAAGATGAAGTTGTTTCGTTTTTCAATGAAGGAAGGTACCCATCTTCAAGATCACATTGTGGACTTCAATAAGGTAATATCTGAACGGAAGGCGATTAATGCTGATGATCTTAGTAAAGAGGATAAAGCTTTCAACTTGATATATTCACTGTCAGTTTCTTATGATCACTTGATAGCTATCATGCTACATGGGAAATCTGCCAAGAAGACACTTACAGTAACTGGGGTGATTAAGGGTTTGAAGAAAGATGAACTGAGGAAGGAGACTCATAAAGGGGGTATATTTCTACAGGTTGTTTAGTGGTGGATGGTGATACTTCAGTTGGAATAGATAGGGCACACAAGGGTAAGATCAGTTGCCACCATTGTAGAGGGATTGGGCATTACAAGAGAGACCGTCACAAGTAGCTGAGTCAGAAGAGTGCTATTACAGGAGGTGATCAAGTCAACATAGCCAGAGCTACTGATTCAGGTGAATATGGTAATTTTGATTTATGTATTCTTGTTTCAAGTTCTTCATATGTGGATTCATGTTAGTATTTTGATTCGGTGAGTTCTTCTCATATTTGCTCTGAAAGGAAAATGTTTTCTACTTACAAATCGACATCATGCTCTAGTGTGATAACGGGGACTGGTGAGATTTGTAAAGTGGTGGGTGAGGGAACGATTAAATTAGAGACGTCAGATGGTAAAGGGTTCACACTAGAACAAGTCATGCATATTCCAGTACTAAAGCGGAATCTGATATCCTTAGGGACTCTTGATTCTCGGGGCTGCAGGTAAACAG
The DNA here is from genome assembly GCA_017893485.1 of Hemerocallis citrina. Lineage (NCBI taxonomy): Eukaryota > Viridiplantae > Streptophyta > Magnoliopsida > Asparagales > Asphodelaceae > Hemerocallis > Hemerocallis citrina. The sequence continues at coordinate 242,862,647 of CM030364.1, read as the reverse complement.
CTTGAAGAGAAGTTTTGACAGTTTGGGAGAGTCATCGTAAGGTGATGAAGGGTAAGAGTGGGATTTGGCAGGGTCAGCACAACCTCTACCATCTTTTTGTGGGAGTAGGAAAACTCGGCCGAGTATTTGGAAGTCCATTGTTCATAAAGAATCATCGAATAAGTCATCACTAGAATTACTAAAATGAGACCGCAATGTTCGAATATTGTTGGAAGGTGGAGAGAGCCTTGGGGTAGGTGAAGTTCATGTGGAGGGCGATACCTCAATGATAACATCTACTGGGGTGTGCCCTTGAAGAGGGCATGCGATTGGAGAAAAATAGGTGGAGGTAGATTCAACTAGCAGAAGAAGTCACGGAACCGAGTTATTTACAAAGTGGAAATGGAAGTGTCTAGAAGAGTTTAAATCACACAGGTGTGGATTCATGAGTATGCAATCCAAGGTGGAGATTTTTGAGTTTATATGTCTTGCATACACATGTTCGATGAAGAAGAAGATGAGGTGATGAAAGGATCGGAGCGAAGACTGAAGAAGGAATGAAGAAGCGATCAGCAGGAGCAGCAACAAAGAAAGTGTGGTCGACTGCATAGTCGACTGTCAACCTTTCAGGTCTGGGTCTTGGTGACTGCGGTTGTCACGCCCCGCTTCCCAAAAAGGAATACGAAATACGGATACGTGACACAAGTCCAGCTAATGGCTTTCACCATTCATAAGCTGTAAGGATCTTTACAACATGTACAAGGATAAACATGAGATATACAAGAGAAATAATCAACCGCGCATGAATAAATGAATTAACATAACCAACAGGATTATTGAAAACAATAATACTTAATCTTCAAATAACCAAATCAGGAACAAAACACAAATCTGGGACAAAATGCCCAATACAAGATAATCCATGTAGCATTTATATTTATTCAAAAACAACAAGAAACAAATTGTAGCAAGAACTCCAGCCAACTAGAATGTTTGGTCACCTACTCCCTCTGGCAGATGGTCACTAAAGTCTGCAAGTTACAAATTGCAGAAAGAGAAAAGAGAGACAAAACGTCCGTCAATACAAGTTACGGGCCGTTTGTAGTGTAGGCAACAAGTACAGGAAAATAGATAGACAAGTATAAAGTAACAACAGAATCAAGTATAGAAGTAAGCATAGAAGGAATGTGACAGCAAATAGGGCAAAAAATCCTTAATCAAGAACAGAATAAAATGACATGGCCAGATAGTAAAGTGCAAGTGGCATGTAACAAATGTCAAGTAACATGTAAATAAGTAACAAGTAACAAGTGTCAAGTAGCATGTACAAGTATCAGGAATGTGCAAGTGATCATGTTATTCTCAAGTCTTGTATCTAATCCTATCTAGGTAGCACTTCATGCGTCCCAAATTTTACCACATGGTTGCTACATTCATGCAAATTACGTTTAGATTTCTTAGTGGATCATAGAAGGCAGTGTACTCAGGTACAAGTATCAAGTATCAAGTATCAAGTATCATGTGTCAAGTAATCATGTGTCAAGTATCAAGTATCAAGTAGGATATGAGGATCCCCTCCGAGTACACCTCTCCTGTGGGAAAGCATGTAGTCGGTTAAGCAAGTGGGAAACACGGGCCCCCTTCCAAATACACAATTCTGTATTTTTCACTACTAGATCTTTCCCTTTAACCCCAACTTGATTTCTTGTTATTATCATTAAAGCAAGCATGGACGTGCACAAATAAGGCAAGATAACATGGCAAGAAATAAGGGACAAGTTCAAGTTAGATAAAGGACACGAACGAATGACAAAACGACTCGTCAAAGGCTAGGACAACAAAACTTTCAGTTCTGGATAGCAAGACACTACTGTACCAAATCTGAGATTTCCGTTATCACAGACATGCAAATCTGGATCCGTCAGAAAATCTAGAAAATAGACTCTCAGCCAAATCAAGCACATATATATAAGTCATATAATAACCACAGAAATAGGGCTCAAAACAGAATTATATACAGAAATCATGTTTAGCCAGAAATCACCATGTTGTACTCATAAGCATGAAATTGGTATAAAAATTTACTGATTAAATCTAAGAAAAATATGGGGTATTCCCTAGTATGTCTAGTATCAGAAAATAAAATTTCATAATATTCCAATTTAGATAGCATAGCCAAGTAAATTTGGAAAACAGCAAGATACAGCAAGTTTATAAATCTGGAACTTCAGACACAGCAGTACTAAAATAGCGATAGATTACAAAATATAAATCCAAATCCACGTCAAAATGGTTGTAAAATAGATACAATAGGCTACATTTGATCTTCACAAAGTTTTAATCAACAGCAACTAGAATCAGGTTGAAAATATGGTTCTTTATTGAACAGCATGCAGTTTGGGAAATGTAGTAGTTTGTTTACGAGCATAGAATAGTTTATAAATGGCATTAAATAAATCTCCAAAAATTTGGGGTTAATCCCAGTCAAGTCTAGTCATAATCAGAAAATATTAGATCCAAATCTTATCTTTAACATCAGTATTAAAATGAATAACTATACAGAAATCACATAAAACAAAATCTGAAATTTTCAACACATCTGTAGCAAAACAGCAATAACTCATACATCACAAATCGAAACTGGGATCTATCAAAAATTCTAGAAAATAGACAACAAATTCTGCGATTTATATTCACAAAATAATTTGATTTACTGACCTCAACAGGGTCTAAAATACTGAAACAAAACAGGGCAGCAGCAAAAACAGAAATCTCTCCTTATGCATTAAATCAAATAGTTCATATGCAACAAATCCAAACTATAACAAAACATAAAAACATGGTATAATAGATGTCCAAAACAACATGGTATGGGTCTTATATAAGTCTACCACAAGATACTACAACTAACACATAAAGCATGCAACGAGTATACGACATATCATGGAATCACGAAGCAACATACATACATGCATCAAGAATTTAATTAGGTCTAAATTTATTTTTCGTCGTGTGTGTACAAATATGATGACGGATCGAAACAACGGATGGATTAACAAATATGGTCAAAATCTACAAGAGTTTTTCATGATAACGAATCTAGAAACAAAAGTGACACTACAGGAGGTATTTTGTACTTGTATATACGACAAAAAATAATACAAGTTACTTGCATTAGATAGTCGACAAATATGAAAAGAGAAGATGAGAATAATAGGAATAAATTCCCGGCAACGAACACAATAGCACGAACGGATCTCGAACAAGATGATCACGAACACAAAGAACACGGACCCAACACGATTAAAGGATCAATCGCATACACACAACAAAAGAAAGGCTGCCGGGGGATGGGTGTGCACTATGACGGAGGCAGGGCGACGAAGGCAGGGCAGCGGTCGGTGCGATGACGGGATAGCAAGAGGGGGGGGGGGTGATGTCGCTCTAGCTGCTGTTGGCACTTCTGTCGCTGTTGTGGCTTCAGGAGGAGAAGGGAAGGAGGAGGGGGCTGCTGTGGTGGTTGCATTCGTGGAGGTAGGGCAACAGGAGGAGTCGCAGCATTGGGATCAGGGCAGGCCAGCGGTCGGGGTGGGGGAATCAGGAGCAGGTTGGGGTAGGGTAGGGGGTGAGAGATGAGGGAGATAGTGAACTATGGTTAGGTTTTAGGAGATAGAAATTAGCTAGGAGTAACAAATTTTGTTGGGGATTATAATGAGAGATTTTGGCAAGTAGGGATTTGGAGAATCAAGAGAAGATGGGGGAGACGTGATCTGCTTGTTAGCAGAAAGAGTGCGTGAAGAAATATCTGGGGAAGACTGGATCAAAGAAGAGGATATTGGGTAGCAGGTTAGGATCCAATAGGACGGATAGAAGGGTTCAAATAGGATAAACTGGGTAGAAACCAGATCCAATAAGGCAGGAAACAATAAATGGCGATTAGGCCATGAAATGCAATAGATCAGAAACAATAAATCATCCAAAGAAAGAATAATTGGCAGACAAATGAATCTCAAAAGGACAAATCATAGCTGACAAACAATAGATGAAAATATATAGGGAAAAAAGAACAAATACACGGTTCAGGAAAGAGAAAGAGTACAAACAGATAGGATACACTAGAAGAAAAGAAATACATTACAAAATACAAAAAATGGGATACAGGAGTTACAACGGTCGACCACAATCTTGTGCAGTCGACCGTCTTGCGCGGCTGTTGCAGTTGGGTCAGGTCTTGGGGATTCATGTGAATCCCAACTTCGTCTTCAAGGTAGATTGTATAGCTCTCAATGCATGGTTATCTCTTCATTATATGGATGGTTAATGTATCAAGTGTTTCAAACTTGGGTTTCTCTAGATCTCTATATAATTAATGTAACAGCTCTCGGACCGATATTATTCTATTTAGTACCGAATAGAAGAATAGAGTACTTCATCTAAGAGCTGAGAGATTTATCCATTGTAAAAGTAAGTAGTTCCAGTTAGGCTTGAGATAAGGTCGTTGTGAGAATTTTAATATTCTTGTTTTAACACCCCGTAATTTCAAATATATATATATATATATATATATATATATATATATATATATATATATAATATGATTAGATGGCATAATTGTAAATAAAGTGAAGGGGGGGGGGCACAGGTTGAAAGAGCAGTAGTTGTTGCTATTGTCCCTGACGTCATGATGACGTCAGCATGGGGGCCCACCCGATTGGAAGAAGATAGCGCTGCTATCTGGTTGCTTGTCCGACGTGGCACATAGGGCCCACGGGGCTTTGTGTGTCCACGGGACAGGACATCGGAAGTGTGCAAAAATAATCCCATATCGGGAATTGAACTAGAATAAATAATACCCCTCACTCTATTTACAATCATCTATAACTGGGTGGAGGCCACGTGACCCTTAGATCTTCATCGCTTGGCTGAGATCTCCAGCTTAAGATAAGGATCCGAGCTCGCCAGCTCATAATAGACTAACTCTATATATATAAGTGACTGTGCTGTTTTCTTTCCTAGCTGGAATGCTTTGGCCTGGGGGGCTTCTCTGTGCACAAATTTCGAGAAGACTTGAAGCCTCTTTTAGAATTCTATTAGGTGTGTGTTTCTTGTGCTTTCTAATTTAGTGATATTATGCATGCTAGTTTGACATATGTTTAGTTGTTAAATTTTGACTTATATGATGAATGTAGATTGTACAATACTAGTAGAACTATGTCATGGCTTGTAGAAATGTTGTTGTATTTCAATTTGATGGTTAAAATACTTGTTAAAAGAGAAAAAGAAAGCAATATCGAGTGGGTTGTGGGAACGAAAATCCTCTAATTGATACATATTAGATTGTTCATGTTGAGGTCAAAATAAGGCATTGTGCATAAAAAGTTTTAAAGATTCTATTATAATGAAGAAATATAAAATTAATCTCACTATCATTTATTTTGAGAATTATACTGGTATAAATTTTCATAAAGATGTTTTGAAGAGGGACAATGTTTTATACAAAATTAAAGTTAAGTAGTGGGAGTACATCAATACAATTAGGAGGCAAATGAATTTCAAATGATTTGATTTTACATATTTAGACTAATTTAGATGTGTAAATCAATGTGAACGGTTCGGATCGTCAATACGAAGGTGGGAAGGCCGAGTGCACACGCCGTGTGCACCATAAGTGGTGCACAACAGAAGACTTCCCTCTCTCTCTCTCTCTCTCTCTCTCTCTCTCTCTCTCTCTCTCTCTCTCTCTCTATATATATATATATATATATATATATATATAAGAGTTTTATAAGTTTAAATACGTACTTTGGAAAGTATGTATTGTGGAAGAGATTTGATTTTATTGACACAAAACAAATTAGAAATCGAAATATTGTAAAAAAGAAAGTTGGGAAGAGAGAAGTATAACAAAACCATTTTAGTTCATATCCATATCTGTCAACGACTTTGGGCTTACTGGTCTTCGGGCTCGACCTTGGGTACTGTATAGGGCTCTGCCTCTTGGTTGGCCTTTGGTCGTGGGTTGGAACCCTGTCCCTTTTAATATATATTTTTTTGATTTTTTGATATATTTTGAGTTTTCAAGAGCATAAAAATTTGGAAAAATTTTTATTATTCCTCTAAAATATTATCTAGACTATATAAAATATCTCCAAAATATTTTATTCTATTTTTTGAGAATTAGAAGTGGAATTCATGTTAAACAATTGTTGAAGAACTTGAAATTTTAATTAAAAATGTGATTCTTGTATGATTAAAGAAAAATAAAAATTTGGAATACAATTAGATTCATCTTGGTGAGATTTTATAGTTATTAACCCCTTTGATTAAGAGAATAGTTGGTTTGCCTACAAGGCTATAATTGATTAACTCGACAATTAGAGTGGGAATTGATTACTTCATGGTTTATGGATATAAAGAAATGAATAAGGTAGCGTTTGGCCCAGCTTAAAATTAGCTTATTGGTGTGAATATTTGCAAGTGTACAAAATCGCACAAGTAATATAGTTAAATGAGTAGAGTGTCGATCCCACAGAGACTAGTTACTTTACTAAGTACCGAATTAACTAGATTTACAACTATTTGGAAAAATCAAAATAAGTAAAGAAAGTTACTAAATTTATCTAAAGAAAAATTAACTAAACTAATTAAAAGGAAACGGAATAAGAAATTTTGTTGTTTATTAATTGCAAATAAAATCAATTCTAGGGTTTTTGATTTCACCTAGTTAATCATACACAATTTATGACTCCATGAATAAAGAATTTATTTTTCCTGGTTGTAGACCAAAATTCCTTAATTATTCGATGCTTTCTCTCGAACAACACCAAAAATATCTCTAACTAACAGTTTGACACATCTCTATACAAATTTAATTAATCAAAGACTCATTAAGTTCTATGGATTTCTTAACGGTCACATTAATCGCGGTAAATTATCTCTAATCTCGCTCAATTAATGGTATTCAATTTTTATTGTTCTAAATCACAAATTACCTCTCGGTCTCTCCATGATCCAATAATCATACAAAAATTGGCCAAATAATTGTAAGCATTAAGCACAAAAATTAAACACACAACCATTGAAAAATTATTAAAATATGGAATTAAAAATTGTGTCCTCAAAACTAGGCTACATCTAAACCCTAGAAAAATAAAATTAGTTTATAGTAAAATTGCAATTAACAAAATTGTTCAAGGATTGCATATTTAAATTTAGAAGAGAAAAGAAAATACAAATAAACTGTTTTGTAAATATAAATAATTGCAAACCGCAATTGTTCTCTGTATCTCTATTCTCTGCCTTGAACTCAGCACAAAAAACCACGTCAGAGGAGAACACCGAAGCCAAAAAAAACGCATTGCTACAGTACCCGTCACGTCAGGAACAATGCGCTGTCTTCGTCCGCTACAGTACACGCTGTCGCTGTCGATGAACAGTACTCTCGAGTCCCGTGCTGAAGAGCTGATCCCTGGTTCACGCTTCTTCTTCTCTCTCTCTGTTCTTTTTTCCTTTCTTCTTTCTTTCTCTTTCTGTTGTCTTTGTTATCTGTGCTTGCTCGTCTTCGCTGGGTTTTCTTTTTGTCTCCGGGGTTGGGTAGTATTTATAGGAGTAGGTCTAGTTGTGTAATAGGATTAGGATGTATCAGCATCTCCTCTGTAGATTAGGATATATCTGCAAAATACAAATCAGAATTTAATATTTAATTTTAAATTTAATTAGATAAACTTAAAATAACAGATTTTTATCTTTTTGCCTTATCAAAATCCATGTAAATTTGTTTATTCCTTTTACACCCTTATAACAATTAAAATTGTATTTTGCTCATATTTTGTCAATTTGTAACATATAAAATTCAACAAATCATTAAAAATAATAAAGCAATAGTTTTTCTTTGTTTTGCTGATTTTTATCAAAAAAAATCACTTTTTGCATTAAAAATATTATTTCTTCATAAATAAATAATTTATTGAAATCTCATAGAAATAAGATGAATTATAAACAATATAATCGAAAACAATCAATTTTATTGGGTAATTGAATACAAATATTTGTATAAAAATTAGACACATCAAATACTCCTAAACTTAAGATTTTGCTTGTCCTCAAGCAAAAAGTAGAATCATGAACAAGAGAATAATAGTAGACTAAACCCATCACACCAAGAGATCTCATCATGCAAGCATTAAAATTGCAATTAAAAATATAAACAATAGCAAATAAAGTAAAATCAAGCATACCCACTTTCTCCACTGCAATTATTTAGTCATAATCCCCAACCCAATCATTTTTTTCATGCCATTAATGTAATTATAGTATGTAACAACTCAATCTGTGATTATCCCTTCTCACTACTGCAAACCGAGTAGCAAACTAGATTTTTTTTATTTTTTTATTTTTTGAAAATTAGTCTTTTCTTTAAGTTGTCACTTGCCTTTTGACGCGAATGCAAAACATTTGTGATGAATTCACCCGGTTACTCAACAAGTCACAAACTTAAAGTACTTTGTATACTCATATTTCAAGTTGCCGTTTGACGTAAAAGTAAACATTTGCGATGAATACCCCTAGTTACTAAGCAACTCAAAACATTGGAGTAGTTTGACTTTATATATATATATATTTTTCGTTATTACTCTATTTACTTAAACTCTGTTTAGGACTAGATCAAAGGGTATAATTACAAGAAAAAGCACCACATTTGTTTTTTATGTATAATAGCATGACCCACACAATTTTGTAAGGAATTGTGAAACTCAATAATCCTAAAGTAAATAAGTATGCTTACTCTTACTTTATAAGCAATTGTCTATCCCAAAAAAATTATTCGAATGCTTATCACAATAAAGAACTCAAAAGTGTAAAAGTAAGCCTAAATGAAGTCCTTTTAATTTTGTTTTTCTTTTCTAAAAATTAATAAATTTGTAAACCTTCCCCCCAATCTTGAATATCACATTGTCCTCAATGGAAGAAGAAAAAGAAAAAAAAAAGAATGCAAAAAGTTCAGAATTTCTCCCCTGATTTGTCCTTAAATTTCTGCACGCGCGGCGTTCACTATTTTCACAATATCTGGAGCTGTAGATGTCCAAATGGGCTGAATTTTTTTTGTTGGAAAGCTAAGACAATTGTCTACAATATCTCTTGGAATCACTTTTCCAGATTCGGACTCCATACTGCTCAAAAACAGCCATCAATGAAAGTGTACAAAACAGCTCTGCCGCGATGACTTCAAAATTATGCAATCCTATAAAATCAAAAATTAATAAAAAATAAACTAAGATAAAAATCAAATCAAAATGCAGTAAAAGAAAACATGGGTTGCCTCCCAAAAAGCACTAAGTTTTAAGTCTTCAGCCAGACATTCTCCATCTCTCCTTAAGGGCTGGCTAGATCGATGCTCCATTTTTGCTTGTCAAAGTTCCCATCCATGTATGGCTTCAAGCGCTGCCCATTTACCTTGAATGTCCCTCTTGTCTCATGATGTATCTCAATGGCTCCATATGGAAAAACTTTTGATACAACAAATGGTCCCGACCATCTAGATCTTAATTTTCCTGGGAACAGTCTAAGTTTTGAATTGAATAACAACACCTTATCCCCCACATGAAATGTTCTTCTTAAAATATGCTCATCGTGCCATTGTTTAGTTTCTCTTTATAGATCTTGGCATTTTCATAAGCATCATTATGAAACTCATCCATCTCATTTAGTTGCATTACTCTCTTCTCGCCTGCATCTTGCATATCAAAATTAAGTGTCTTTATTACCCAATATGCGCGATGCTCAAGTTCCACCGGTAAGTGACACGCTTTACCATACACCAATCTATATGGAGATATTCCAGTTGGTGTTTTAAATGCCGTCCTATATGCCCACAATGCATCATCCAACTTTCTTGCCCAATCTGTTCGTGACATATTTACTGTCTTTTCAAGTATCTTCTTCAATTCTCTATTTGAAACCTCCACTTGACCACTTGTTTGCGGATGATATGGTGTTGCCACATGATGAGTGATTCCATATTTAGCAAGTAAAGCATCAAATTGACGGTTGCAAAAGTGTTTCCCTCCATCGCTAATAATTGCCCTTGGAGCTCCAAATCGGGAAAAGATATTTTTTCTAAGAAAGTTCACCACCACTCTTGCATCATTGGTTGGTAAGGCAGCAGCTTCCACCCACTTGGAGACATAATCTACAGCAACCAAAATATATTTATTATAAAATGAAGATGGAAAAGGACCCATGAAATCTATCCCCCAAATATCAAATAATTCAATCACTAAGATATTATTTAGGGGCATCTCATGTTTCCTAGAAATATTTCCCACTCTTTGACAATGATCACATAATTTAACAAAATTAAAAGCATCTTTAAAAATTGAGGGCCAATAAAATCCATATTGTAAAATTTTTGCTGCAGTTTTTGATCCACTAAAATGGCCTCCAACTTGCAAAGTGTGGCAATATTTGAGTATGCTTTCCATTTCCTCTTCAGGTACACATCTCCTTATTACTTGATCTGTATAATGGCGAAATAAGAAAGGTTCCTCCCAAAAATAATATTTCAAGTCAGAGAAAAATTTCTTCTTTTGCTGATAAGTAAAATCAGGAGGTAGAATTTTTGATACCAAATAATTTACTATATCGACATACCATGGAGGAGTTTGTATCAACATTAAATACTCATCTGGAAATTCGTCATTAATTGGTTTATCCTGCAATTTATTTTCATCTTTAGGTTCAATGCGAGATAAATGATCGGCCACCACATTTTCCACACCCTTTTTATCCTTGATTTCCACATCAAACTGTTGTAACAGTAAGATCCAATGAAGTAATCTTGGTTTGGATTCCTTCTTTGCAAGCAAATATTTGAGAGCTGAATGATCCGTGTACACCACCACCTTTGAACCTATTAAATAAGACCGAAATTTGTCAAAAGCAAATACAACAGCTAATAATTCTTTTGCAGTAGTAGCATAATTAAGCTGTGCTTCTGTCAAAGTTCTACTTGCATAATAAATGGTGTGAAAAGTTTTATTTTTTCTTTGCCCTAAAACAGCACCTATAGCTACATCACTAGCTTCACACATTAATTCAAAAGGCAAATTCCAATCAGGTGCAATAATTATAGGTGTTGAAATTAATTTCTTTTTCAATATTTCAAAAGCATGCAAGCAATCATGGGAAAAATCAAAAGGTGTATCTTTATTCAAAAGATTGCAAAGAGGTTTAGTGATTAAAGAAAAATCTTTTATAAATCGTCGATAAAATCCTGCATGACCCAAGAAACTTCTCACTCCTTTAACATTGGTTGGTGGTGGGAGTTTTTCAATGACATCAATTTTAGCACGGTCCACTTCAATTCCTTTAAAAGAAATTCTGTGGCCTAACACAATTCCTTCTTTTACCATAAAGTGACATTTCTCCCAATTCAAGACTAGATTTGTTTCCTTGCAACGCTGCAAAACCAAAGATAAGTTAGATAAACAATTATCAAATGAATAACCAAAAACTGAAAAATCATCCATAAAAATTTCAAAAAATTTTTCAACCATATCCGAAAAAATTGATATCATGTAGCGTTGAAATGTGGCTGGGGCATTGCAAAGACCAAAAGACATCATTCTATATGCAAATGTTCCATATGGGCAGGTGAAGGTAGTCTTCTCTTGATCTTCTGGTGCTATAGCGATTTGATTGTAAGCTGAATACCCATCAAGAAAACAATAGTAGGAATGTCCTGCAAGTCTTTCTAGCATTTGGTCAATGAAGGGTAGTGGAAAATGATCTTTTCTAGTTGCATCGTTTAGTCTTCGATAGTCTATGCACATTCGCCATCCTGTGACTGTTCTTGTTGGTATAAGTTCATTACTATCATTCTTTACAACAGTTATTCCTCCTTTCTTTGGCACAACATGTATGGGACTGATCCATGCACTATCTAAAATTGGATAAATGATACCTGCATCTAAAAGCTTCAAGACCTCCTTTTGCACAATTTCTTGCATTGAATGATTTAATCTTTGTTGTGGCTGTACTATAGGCTTAAATTTATTCTCCATTAAAATTTTATGCATGCATATAGAAGGACTAATCCCTTTTATATCAGAAATGCTCCATCCCAAGGCCGTTTTGTGTTCTGTCAAAATTCTTAGCAATTTTTCTTCCACTTTATTCAAAGTATCATTAATAATAACTGGAAAAGTGGATTCTTGTCCTAGAAATGCATACCTCAAATTAGCCGGCAGTGGCTTTAGCTCAAGTTTAGACGGTTCATCTGTTAATAATGTCATCTTTTGTATCCCTACATCTTTGAATTTTACCTCAGTTAAAGGATGAATAATGTAGCCTCCAAATATCAAATACATTCTAAACCTCTTCAGTTTTGGCTTCTGAAGTTGATGAATTTGTTAAGCACACTTCTAGGGGTAATTTGTCAGCTTCACCTGTATGTATCTTGCTGATGGCTTGATCAATTTCGCTGACTTGAAAACATGAGTGCACTTCGGTAGGGTACTCCATGGATTTTAGTACATCAAAAGTTACTTGCTCGTTATCCACCCTTAGAATAAGTTTTCCTTTTTGCACATCGATTAAAGTTCTCCCTGTTGCAAGAAAAGGTCTCCCTAAAATTAAAGGAATTTGTTCATCTTCCTCCATGTCAAACACAACAAAATCAGCTGGGAATATGAATTTGTCCACTTTCACCAAAACATCTTCAATGATCCCTCTTGGGTATTTGATGGACCTGTCTGCCAATTGCAAGGAAATTGTGGTAGGCTTTGCTTCTCCAATTCCTAATTTCCTGAAAACAGAATAGGGCATAAGATTAATACTTGCTCCTAAATCACATAGTGCTTTATGAAAAGAAGAATTTTCAATAGTGCAAGGAATTGTAAAACTCCCTGGATCTTTAAGTTTAGGTGGCAGCTTCTTTTGTAGAATGGCACTACTTTCTTCTGTTAGCATCACCATTTCATGCTCTTCCAATTTTCTCTTGTTTGATAGAATATCCTTCAAAAATTTTGCATATTTTGGCATTTGTTCTAAAGCTTCAATAAGAGGAATATTAATATGCAATTGCTTGAAAATATTTAAAAATTTTGAAAAATGAGTATCAATTTTATTCTTTTTAAGCCTTTGTGGAAAAGGAATAGGTGGATCATAAGGTGAATTAGAATAAGTGTCAGAATTTAACTTCCCTGAACTTGCTTGGCTAGAGACTCTTTTGTGCTGCGTTTGTTCCTCCTTGTTTTGCTCGTTCTCACTTTTCTCTTCAACCACATTTTGTTCAGAAATATTGGTTTGTGGTTGCTCAATTGTTGTCCCACTTCTGAGTGTTATTGCCTTGACATGCTCCTTGGAGTTGACCACAGTGTCACTAGGAAATGTTCCTGCCATTCTTTCGTTGAGAATATTTGAAATTTGACCCATTTGGACCTCAAGATTGTGAATGGAAGCCGTATTATTTTGAATTGCCACATCTGTCTTCTGTATATAATGATCTGTCTTTTGTATGTGGTGTTCTGTCTTCTGCATGAATTGCATGAACATCTCTTCTATTGTTGGCTTCTTTTCTTGTTGTTGAAAATTTTGTTGTGGTCTTCCTCCTTGATTATTGTTCCAAGAAAAGTTTGGGTGATTTCTCCATCCTAGATTGTATGTGTTTGCATATGGATTATTTTGCCTTTGAAAATTTGACACAAAATTTGCTTGTTCGGCATTGGAGGGAGCAAAAGGATTTCCTACTTGGCAATCTGCACTAAAATGATTTCCTACACAAAGATCACAAATCATATGAGATTGAATAGCATTAACATTCATATTACCTATTTGCTTAGATAAAATATCAAGTTTTGCATTTATATTAGAAATAGGGTCAAGTTCAAAAACTCCCGCCACTTTTCTTTGCATTGTTCTTTCTGAGGACCACTGATAATTATTAGATGCCATTTCTTCTAACAGGTCATAAGCTGTTTCATGAGTTTTGCTCATTAGTGCACCACCAGCTGCTGCATCTACCATGGTTCTATTTGTAGCCCCCAAACCGTTATAGAATGTTTGCACTTGTAACCACTTTGGCAGTTTATGATGAGGACACTTTCTTAGTAGCTCTTTGTACCTCTCCCAAGCATCATATAATGACTCTGTCTCGAATTGAGTGAATGTTGTGATGTCATTTCTTAACTTTGCTGTTTTTGCTGGGGGGAAAGTACTTTGCCAAGAATTTTTTTGCTAGGCCCTCCCATTTGGTAATAGTTCATGTCGGTAAAGAATTTAACCAAGCTTTTGCCTTATCTCTGAGTGAGAAAGGAAAGAGTCTAAGTCGAATAACATCATTAGAAACTCCATTGAATTTGAAGGTATCACATATCTCAAGAAAGTTAGTGATGTGAGTATTTGGGTCATCATGTGCTAATCCTCCAAATTGAAGGTTCTGCTGAATCATCTGAATGATTGATGGTTTAATTTCAAAATTATTTGCTTCAACTGCAGGCATTGTGATGCTTGATAAGGTTCCATTAACTGAGGGCATTGCATAATCCCTCAAAGCTTTGTTTCCCTCTTCGTTTGCCATGGATAAAGAGGATTTGGTGTTTTCTTTCTTCTTCTTTCTAATCTGTCGTAAAGTCCTTTCGATCTCTGGATCAAAAGTGGATGCTCTAATGATTTAGATCTGCGCATTTACTCTTACTTCCTAAAACAAATAAAGAAAAATAAGTCAAAAGATAATAAAAACGGAAAATAGAAAAAATCCAAACTAGTAATTGTCTAGCAATTTTCAATATTAATAAAGAATAACTAATCCCCGGCAGCGGCGCCAAAAACTTGGTGTGAATATTTGCAAGTCTACAAAATCGTACAAGTAATATAGTTAAATGAGTAGAGTGTCGATCCCACAGAGACTAGTTACTTTACTAAGTACCGAATTAACTAGATTTACTACTATTTGGAAAAATCGAAATAAGTAAAGAAAGTTACTAAATTTATCTAAAGAAAAATTAACTAAACTAATTAAAAGGAAACGTAATAAGAAATTTTGTTGTTTATTAATTGCAAATAAAATCAATTCTAGGGTTTTTGATTTCACCTAGTTAATCATACACAATTTATGACTCCATGAATAAAGAATTTATTTTTCCTGGTTGTAGACCAAAATCCCTTAATTATTCGATGCTTTCTCTCGAACAATACCAAAAATATCCCTAACTAACAGTTTGACACATCTCTATGCAAATTTAATTAATCAAAGACTCATTAAGTTCTATGGATTTCTTAACGGTCACATTAATCGCGGTAAATTATCTCTAATCTCGCTCAATTAATGGTGTTCCATTTTTATTGTTCTAAATCACAAATTACCTCTCGGTCTCTCTATGATCCAATAATCATACAAAAATTGGCCAAATAATTGTAAGCATTAAGCACAAAAATTAAACACACAGCCATTGAAAAATTATAAAAATATGGAATTAAAAATTGTGTCCTCAAAACTAGGCTACATCTAAACTCTAGAAAAATAAAATTAGTTTATAGTAAAATTGCAATTAACAAAATTGTTCAAGGATTGCATATTTAAATTTAGAAGAGAAAAGAAAATACAAATAAACTATTTTGTAAATATAAATAATTGCAAACCGCAATTGTTCTCTGTATCTCTATTCTCTGTCTTGAACTCAGCACCAAAAACCACGTCAGAGGAGAACACCGAAGCCAAAAAAAAAACCGCGTTGCTACAGTACCCGTCACGTCAGGAACAGTGCGCTGTCTTCGTCCGCTACAGTACACGCCGTCGCTGTCGATGAACAGTACTCTCGAGTCCCGTGCTGAAGAGCTGATCCCTGGTTCACGCGTCTTCTTCTCTCTCTCTGTTCTTTTTTCCTTTCTTCTTTCTTTCTCTTTCTGTTGTCTTTGTTATCTGTGCTTGCTCGTCTTCGTTGGGTTTTCTTTTTGTCTCCGGGGTTGGGTAGTATTTATAGGAGTAGGTCTAGTTGTGTAATAGGATTAGGATGTATCAGCATCTCCTCTGTAGATTAGGATATATCTGCAAAATACAAATCAGAATTTAATATTTAATTTTAAATTTAATTAGATAAACTTAAAATAACAGATTTTTATCTTTTTGTCTTATCAAAATCCATGTAAATTTGTTTATTCCTTTTACACCCTTATAACAATTAAAATTGTATTTTGCTCATATTTTGTCAATTTGTAACATATAAAATTCAACAAATCATTAAAAATAATAAAGCAATAGTTTTTCTTTGTTTTGCTGATTTTTATCAAAAAAAATCACTTTTTGCATTAAAAATATTATTTCTTCATAAATAAATAATTTATTGAAATCTCATAGAAATAAGATGAATTATAAACAATATAATCGAAAACAAGCAATTTTATTGAGTAATTGAATACAAATATTTGTATAAAAATTAGACACATCACTTATCTTCTCCTTTAGAAGGAGAAGCTGGGTCAAACATATATTTTGAAAAGCCCCAAAAAAGTAGAAGTAGCTTATTTTTTATAAAAAAAAGAAGCTCCAAAAGAAGCCCTCCAGATCTACTTCTGGCTTCTCCCTTTTTTTTTTCTTTCTACCGTTCTCCTTTTTTATCCCTTCACTTATCAAACCCAAACCTTAAAAAATTCCCCCTGCCCTTTCCCCTTCCCCTTCCCCTTCCTCCCTTTCCTCACCGAACAGACCTTGACCGGGGACTGTACGTCGCGACGCCGTCGATCCACACCTCCACGCAGTCGATCCGCTTCTCAAGGTATGGTTAATTTAGATATATGGTAGCGGTTCTACTGATATTCATGTTTTTTTTGCCGAGACCTCCGATTTATTGAATACCTAGATTAATTCGTTGGATCATATTTTGCTGTTTGTTGAATGGCTAATAGAGTAATCAACATTGCTCCTGTTCTCAATTGATCGCATAGATATCCTCACTTTTAATCACATATTAGTTCTTTATCTTTTGACACTTGACAATTATTTTTGCAATGTTTCTTCAGTAATTTTTTTAGAGATACCTGAGTATGCAAGTTCATGTCTATATCATGGTGGGGATGGAAGTGCTATACAACTCATTGACCAAAGTGTTTTCTTTGATTTTTTTACTGAAAGTCAAGATTGAACCTTAATCCAGTTTAACCGTCAATTAGATATGTTTATGGTATATTACAGCACTTTTCCACTATACTAAAAAATTAGGACACTTCTTCTCAGAAAAAAATAGAACACTAACTGGTATATGAAACCGAAGAAAATTGTAATATAGCAGTAAAGAACAAGTTCAATGATGTCAAACTTACACACCAATGAAAATTAGAAGTTAATGAAAAATAATAGAGAACATAGGTACGAAGTATTGTGCGAACGTTGAAGGAAAAGAAGGAAAATGGAGAAGGAATGGGGTGACTAACCAGTTGACCTGTCCATATATTTTAGGACATGAAGTTCCATTGCTTCTTTAGGAAAGAAACAAGCCATTTATAAGAATAAAAATCTATAGATGTCTATTTTATTATGTTACTCTATTGTTGAGATTTTTCTAATATATTGCAGTGAATGGCTAGCCTGAAAATAGCAAAATGGGATTCTAATAGTACAAAAATATTGCTCGACATTTGTAGAGAAGAGATTCGTACAATTGGGAGACCAGGAATTGCGTTTAAAAGTAAGAAATGGGAAGAAATACGTGATGAATTCAATAAACGTACTAGTAAAGAATATACACAGAAGCAATTGAAGAATAGAATGGATACTATGAGAGATAATTGGAGTACATGGAAACAATTGGTGGGTAAAGAGATAGGCTTGGGATGGAACCATCACACATGAACGATTGAAGTTGATGCCACATGGTGGGAAGCTAAGATAAGGGTGAGTATTTGATGCTTTTTTATTTTTAAATCATTGAAAGATATTGGACAAAAATGGATTGTCTAAATGTTATTTATTTTTTATGGTTATGTAGGATAATCCAAACTATAAGAAATTCCGATATCAAGGATTGGAATTTGTTTTGCAGTCGGTAGCAACAAGTGAAGTTGCATGGACACCAGCTATAGGTGTGCCAACTGAACATATTGATTTAGAGGTGTCAATTGAAGATGAAGTTAATGATATGGAAATCAATCTTGATGAGGAAAGCCCCCAAGGAAACAAGAGAAGAAAGGTAACACAAGATGTAGCTGACAAAGTGGCAAATGGTAAGTCAAAAGTAGGGATCGCAACGACTATGCGGAAAATTTTTGAAAAGTTAGTTGAAGCTGCAGTGAGTAACAATGAAATTCAAAAAGAAGAGCTTGCAGCCACATCTCATTTCCATGGGCAGTACTCTATTCCCAATTGTGTTGAAATGTTGAAAAGTCTGAAGGAAATGGGGCTTTTGAATGGTGGACAATTTTTATATGCTTTGAAATTGATTAAACTTAGTGAAAATAGAGTCATATTCATGTCTTTGAAAGATGATACGGATGCTTTGGTGGAATGGCTTCTAGATGAGTATGACAATTAGAAATGGGTATTGTGAACTTTGTAGTATGGCAATTAGTTGTTTTATGTTTGTTTTTCTTATGTTATACATTATAGTTTATGTAATGACATTTATGTTTATGTATTTGAATTATGTTTGAGACCAAATTATATTAGCCTTGTTTTTATATATTAGAATTGATAAGCTTGTTGTAGTGCAATCTTGTTGTAGTGCATTGAATTTATGTATTACAATTTTATGTTGATATCAGACTATATTTATATATTTAAGCTTGTGTGCTACTTTGATTAGTGCATGCCATGAAGGAATTGGGTTCATATAAAATAACATTACATATTCCAATTATGCATATATTAAATAATGACATTCAGCAGTTTAATTGTTAGCTACATATTCAAATTAACATAATTGTAGAGAACTAGTAAGCCTCTCTTGTCCTAATTTTCATGTGCTGGGAATTTTGCTCCAAGTTAGAAAGTTGATGTCAGACTGAAAGCAAAATCGAAATTTGGTCATGTCCTTTATGAAGTGTTTTGCTCCATAACAACTGTCTCGAAATTTTTTAGCACGGTTCGAAAACCTGGGTCACTTGGCATTGCCATGGTTTATTGACATATCATGTTGGCAATATTAGACATATCATAAGTTTGATTTTCATTCAGTTAAGGTTTAACACAACACCAATTAGCCTACAACTTATATAGGAAAAAGTGTTGAGGATTGACAGTGTGTTTGGGGTGGGATCATTGCGTAGGCTAGACTTTCCTGTGACAAAATTTAATGTAAGGACTCTTGATGATTGGAGAACTTGCATCCATGAAGTAACATTCCCGTACTTCTTAATTTACTGAAATTGGTAACATTTTCTCTTAAACCTTTCATTTCCTATCATAATTATAAATTATGAATATGTAGCTGTTATTGCCTTTCCTTAAGCTTGAGTTCTCAAGCAATACTGCTTGTTGCCTATTTTTCCTCTTTGAGTTATAGCGTTTGTTGTGGTCTCTATTGATTTTTTGACGCCAATTTTTTTTCCTACAGATGTCTTCTAATCTTACCAATGAACAATCAAGAAAAGTTAAAAAAAGGAGACGCGCACACTCACAGTTTTATAACATAGTTAATGCTGCAACAACAATTGTATATGAATATCACATAAAATATTTGATGAAGCAAGGTAATAGATTTCTTTATTCTCATGGAAGGAATTGGGTTCGACAAACTCTTAACACTCCTGGTGAAAGTTACAACATGTTTAGGATGGAATCTCATGCCATCTTGAAACTTGAAAAGTTATTGGTGAGTAAGGGATGGTTACATCCATCAAAAGAAATGACATCGTTGGAGGCACTTACTATGTTTCTTTGGGGTTGTGCACATAGTGAGACAAATCGAAATATACAAAATAAATTTGGGAAATCAGGAGAGACGGTAAGTAGGAAGTTTGGTGAAGTTCTTGATAGTTTATGTTTATTGGCAAAGGAAATTATAAAGCCTCCAGATTTGACTTTGTTGAAGTGCCAAACAAAATTAAAGATGATAACAAATATTGGCCTTATTTTGAGGGATGCATTGGTGCTATAGATGGAACACATATACCTGCTATTGTTTCTACAAAAGATCAGATACGTTATATTGGTAGAAAGGGATATCCAACACAAAATGTCATGCTAGTGTGCAACTTTAACATGTTATTCACATTTGTTGTTGTTGGTTGGCCTGGTACTGCACATGACACGCGCATTCTTTCATCAGTACTTGAAGAAATGAAACATGTGTTCCCTCACCCACCTGAAGGTACTTAAAAATTTATATATATATTTGTCATTAAAATATTATTTTATTTTTATTTTTAATATAAGCTAATAATTAAATATATTTTTTGTATAATACTATCTAGTTGATGCTGGATATCCAAATATGAAAGGATATCTAGCACCATACAAGGGTGAAAGATATCACATTCCTGATTTCAGAGATGGCATTCAAGCAAAAGGTTTACAAGAAGTATTCAACCATGCACATTCTTCATTACGAAATGTCATTAAAAGGACAATTGGAGTTTGGAAGAAAAGATGGCATATATTATGTGATATGAGACCATTTTCCTTGATAAAACAACAAAAAATTATAATTGCAACAACAGCACTTCATAACTTCATTAGATTATATGGTATCGAAGATGAGGAATTCAACAGGTGCGATCATCTTCCCGGATATATGGATGGCTACGAAGGGGAAAGATACAATGACGTGGAAATGACTTCATATAATACTAGAAGAGCAGTAGATGGTGGTTATATGGATACAGTTCGCACTCAAATAGCAGTTGCATTGATGGAAAATAGAAATCGTTAATATCCCATTTTATGATATTGTAAACACTTTGTCATATTCATTGTCATTGAATAACCAATTTTGAATGGAATGATGCATTTCATAAAGTATCGTAGCCCTTTAATTTTTTTATTTACGTACATTTCAAATGTGTATATATATATATATTTTTCTTTTTACGAGTTTTTTAGGTTATTCTAAATATTTCATTTATTAGTAATATAAAGATTTTTTTTTGTAATTTGATAACTTATATTTTATTCTTAAATAAAATCAAAAACTTAAATTAAGTATAAAAGTAGCTTGCAATTGATATCTTATGCCAAACAACTTCTAGCTTAAAAGTAGTTTTAAAGTTTAAAAAAAACTGACTATCCAAATAGTTTCAGCTTTTAATTTCAAAGCTCTACTTTCTGGCTTCTCCTTCTGAAGTAGCTTTAAAGCCGAAAAAAAGCCGGGCTAAATGCTTCCTAAGAAAGATATTTGTGAATAAAAAAATGAATTATCTTGATGAGGTTAGATGTAACCTTTGTGGTCTCAGTTGAGATGGTTGTTATTCTAGAGTGAGCGAGACCCAGATTACCGGTAGTTGAAATTTATGAAATTTTAAGAAGTAACCTGTATTGGTTGACTGTCTCAATATTTTTGTTTAAGTCCGGTGAGTAAGATAAACTCTAGTTCTTAATAACTATAACCTAAACATAAGGATTAGGCACTAGGAGAAGATGTAATAAATCTTGGGCAAATGTAAGTGGGGTGTCTCTGTATAGTCTGATGGTGGATTCCTGGACTATAGACCCAGTCAGACGGTGGATCTCTGGACTGCGGTTGCTTGCGGGGTGAGACGATCTTCAATTAAATCTGGGACTATGATTAGTTTGACGTTGGATACCGGGACCATGAATAGTTGGGCGGATGGGAGGTAGTTCACGATTATATATGCATATACGAGGCCGGAGCGGCACTTACGGGATGTTCGCACGACAAGGACTTCCGTATAGCTTGACGGTGGATCCCAGGGCTGGAGCCCGTACTCGTGGGATGTCTAAAACTTGTTTCTGTTACCATAGTAGTATATTCATGGCGAGGGATTAAACCCTTTAATGTGGAGTACGTAGGTGCTTGCCCTCGGACCTATGTAGTATGGGATGCATAGAGTCCGAACAAGTATGCATTAGTGTTATCTTAGCATAAAATATCTGCATTAGACATTCAGGCATTGCACACACTGACATGAAAATTGCAGGTGCATTCGTCACCCCAAACGGGATAACTAAGAATTCGTAATGCCCGTGTCGAGTTCTGAACGCATTCTTATGCACATCTTCAGCTTTCACTCGAACTTGATGATATCCTGATCGAAGATTTATTTTGGAGAAAACAGCTGCTCCTTGTAGACGATCGAACAAGTGATCAATTTGTGGAATAGGATACTTATTCTGAGCAATGACCTTATTCAGCTCTCGGTAATCGATGCACATCCTCATCGAACCATCCTTCTTCTTTACCAAAAGCGCTGGTGCTCCCCAAGGTGACTCACTCGGTTGAATAAAGCCTTTCTCCAACAGTTCCTCAATCTGCCGTTTGATCTCATCCTGCTCCACGGGTGCCATCCTAAACGGTGTCTTAGAAATAGGTGCACTCCTTGGCTGAATAGTGATGCTGAACTCCACATCACGATGCGGGGGTAACCCAGGCAAATCTTCCAAGAATACTGTCGGATAATTCCGAACCACAGGAATTTGCTGCACCGCTACAGGAATCCCCTTCTTGCAGATAGCTGCCACCAAACCAGAACATCTCTTCTTCCCTTGAAAAGTGACTTCAGGTCCACCTGGAGCCTTCACTGTTACTGTCTTGGTCTTGCACTCGATGTTCGCACTGTACACCGACATCCAATCAATACCAATGATAACATCGAATCCCAAAACATTCAGCTCGATCAGATCAATCCCGAAAATTCTATCCCCAATCACAATCTCGCAGTCAGCATAGTACCGATCAGCGGTTAAAGTCTCCCCTGATGGAGTAGCTACTGCTAAAACCTTGTCTGGAAATATCTTCGGTTCGACTTCCAGAACTTTAGCAAATTTAGGTGATACAAAAGTATGAGAGGACCCAGTATCGAATAAAACAACAGCTTTCTTTCCATTCAAAATAAGTTCTCCTGTTACATAACTTACACTCATCATATAACAGTTCACTAATTAACGGGAAAAAGAGACAACAGAAAACATTCCTAAATATACTCCCTCGTACCAGTGATGACGTGATCCACCTCATCAGCATCAGCTTCAGTCAAGGCAAATACTCGTCCCTGCTAGTACGACTTCTTCCCGGCCTGCTGAGTTGGTCCCTTTTGGACGACATCCTACAACTTAGGGCACTGGGATCGGTAGTGACCTGTCTCCCCACAATTGTAACAAGTCACCACAGGAGGTCTCACCCATGCATTCCCGGGTCTTCCATCTACGTTGACAGCATTCGCTCCCGTTGGTTTGAACCTCTAGGCCGGTGGCTGTCCCCTTGACATTGCCAGCAACTGCGGGCCTCTTCCCCACATTCCAGTTGTTCCTCCTATTCTGAACAGCGTGGAACTGCTCCATGTCTACCTCCGTGGCTGCTGCTCGGTTGACCAGTTTGTCAAACCTCCTGATACCGATGGGTATCATCCTGGATCTCAGACTTGGCCTCAAACCATGCTCGAACTTTCAAGGCTTCTTTGCCTCGTCCATCACCAATTCGGGGGCATACCTCGTGTAACGCCCCGAATTCCAAAATACACTGAATTCGAGATTCTACAGGATCTTTACACCTCATTTAGTACAATTTTACAAGGAATTTAAAACTTTTCACTTTACATCAGAGTTTACATGAAGCTTTACACTTTACATTGCACAGTGAAACTAAATTTACAACATTTAAATAAATGTACAACAACATTGAATAATCTTTAAGCATTTGTTCCTCTTTAATCTTTATCATGTCATTTACCCTACATACAAAACTGTGGGTACGTCAGTTTATTCAACCGACGAACATTATATACGGCCATCCTCTCTATGCCGAAAATAGTATAACTCATTTTCCATATTTAACAAACACAAACTTGTCACACATCAAACTAGAGGGACTACCCTATTGATGTCGTGTTGTGATTGTGCACTTAGTCCTTAATGCAGTTATTTATGTTACATGACACTAATGCACACTTTTTCGGATTCTATGCATCCCATACTACATAGGTCCGAGGGCAAGCCTCTTAATCGTTCTTCATCTTTGTAGGGTTCAATCCCTCGTCATGTCTTAATCTACTACTGTAACTACGGTGAGTATCCTAGATGATCTATGAGTACAAGCTCGTGTACAGAAAACCTGGAGGGAAATCCCACGCCATGTCTTGACTCATCAAGCATGCATTCTGTGGCAATTCAGCCTCCTTCATGGCACACGATCCTTTTGCAGTCACCAAACATCCCACAAGCATGGCTAAAGTCCGATCATTACTGAGTAGTGCCCACGCCATGTCTTGACTCATCAAGCATGCATTCTGTGGCTCACACCTGCGCCATAAACTCTAGTTCTCATACTCGTGTTTTTCTCTCACTTTCGTCACGTCACCACTATGTACTAATCCTTAGTTTTTATTAGAATCATGAACAAAATCAAAGCTCTAGAGTTAGCCTCTCTACTAAACCGGACTTATTCATTCATTCAAACATGACCAACCTTGATCTTCCATTTCAAATTTCATTTCATTTCTTTCCAATTGCCGGGAGAGACTTAGCTACTCTTTTGTTTCAATTCCAATTCACAATTTCCAAAATTGAGCGTTTACAGCTCATAAGTTCATCTTCATAATCATAACAGATTTTCTTTTTTCAATAGCATGATTTCTAATTTATTCATGAGTCCATAGCCACACATGGAATTCAATTAATCATTATATATTTCATCAATTATCAATTTCACATTAAAATCACATCACTAAATGAATATTCGCATTTCATAATTTTCACATTATTCTCCAATGAGAATAATTCACATCACATCACTACATATAATTTCTATCTTTCTTACACTTCTTTTCTAACATTTTATTTCAAGTCCTTTTTCAAAGTGTAACTTTCATAACATACAATTATAGGACATTAATTCTCAAAACATACTCTATTTCATGTAAATAATTCCCAAATTATTTTTCATAAATCCCTCATATTTTTAGAATAATAAATATATATTTTTCATAATTTCTCAATCATCAAAAACACCAAAAAAAATATTTTTTCCCCAAAGTTTAATACTGGCCAAGCCCCAGATTCGAACCAGCAACCACCGAGAAGCAAACCGCACGCTCTGGCCACTAGGCCAAGTGTGCCAATCGATATAAAGGGGGTTGAGAGCTTTAAATGATCTCGGCTGTAGTTATTTATTTTTTTCAAAGAATACAAAAAAAGTATGGTGCTAAGGGGATTCGAACCAGCGACTCGCCGACCCATTGTAGCGATTAAAATCATCCCGACCAATTGAGCTATGCGCTCATGTTGTCATATTTCACCCGTAGTCTAGTTAAATCTAACCTCTCTGTTTAGTAAACATTTCGATGTTCAACAATCTCTCATTTAATTTTGCCTTTACTAAAGTTGCTGTTAATGTCCAGATTGGCTATTCCCAACATAAATTTTACTCCAGTATAATAAAAATAATTTTTTTTTCAATAATTAACACATAATTTTCATATAATTAATTCGAATTATAAACTACCACCACCACATTTCTTTTTTGACATTTCTTATTAAGTTTAACAACCCTAATCTTTTTATTAGCAATCAATTCTCTGTTTTTAATTATTTCCCAAACATACAACCTATATCTTAATTCATCCATCACAACATTATCACAAAAAGTCCATTTAAGCACATAAAGTAATATTGTCAATCCACTAACTTTTGCATATAGTTCTCGATGTTAATAACAAAGTTTCCTTCATCAATCCATGGCTATAATCAATTTACTCACAACTTAAATTTAACGATAGAGCCACATATAATTACATATCCACATTTCAATCAATCAATAAGCCATTTTCTAATTAAATGTGTACTCTTATTAATCTTTTTCATGCATCATTCTTTCAATTCAAATCTAGCATGCTTCCTAATTAGAAATATAGAAAATTTACCCATCTTAATTGGAGAGACTATACTTAGCAACACCTCCTAAACCAATGTCCTTGCAAAAAATCGATCCTCCTCCTTGATGCGTGCACACAAGCCTCCACAATGCCAACCGAGCCTCCTCCAAGCCAAACCGAGAGCTCCTATTGATGCCGGCCTTGTTGCAAGCACAAACCCCTCACAAACTCTCAATCTTTTACTCACTTGTATACTACTAAATAATGTATTTTAGACTATAGGTTTGGAGGAAATAATAAGCACAAGAATAACTAGGCTAGGGGGAGGGGGGGGGGGTATTTATACTAAAAATCTAGGAAAATGGAAGGCTAAGATTAACTTAGGAGTTAGGATTAAAAGGCTAGGATTCAAGGAGGAGTTACAATAACCAACCATGATCAAGTAACCACCACCCATGACTCCACTCAAATTTTCCCTTTTCCCTCCAAAAGCTCCAAACCGGCCATGCTCATCATGTGCATTTTGCACGTGTACGTGCAATGCACGTGCATGCAACTTGGTCTCCATTTAAAAATTGTACATTATATTTTACATAAAAATAATCTTTAAAATGTATTCTACATTACAAGTTGTATTTAAAATAAAATAGCTCATGGGCTTTAGTTTATGGGCCAAAATAATAATTATAAAAAGATAACCAATAATTTAGATTTGGGCTTTTAAAAAGAAAAGCTTTTGTCTATTTGAAAAAAGGCTTTATACAAAAATAATTAAAGAGCACATATATAAATATCTATACTCATCATAATGAAAATAATTACCAAAATATTGCACGTGCACATTACGTGCAAAATAAAATAATTTTCATTAAATGAAAATCGGGGCATTACACCTCGAGAGCTGATTGAATCTTGTCTCATACTCCCTAACCGACATGCCGCCCTGCTGCAGCACCAAAAATTCCATGGCCTTCTTCTCCTGGACGTCTGATGGAAAATAATGACTGCGAAATTCCTCCAAGAATTCCTCCCAGCCAAGAACAATACCTCCCATCGTCCGCTTCATCGACTGCCACCACACAGCCGCATCCATCTCAAACTGCAACGCCGCCAACTTCACCTTGCTGCCCTCCGGGGTTTCCAAGACTTCGAAGATAGTCTCGATCTGGCGGATCCAATTGTCAGTCGCGTCGGGGTCTGACTTTCCCTCAAACACCGGTGGTTTCATCCGTTTAAATGATTCCACGAGTTTGATTGCTTCGGGTACTGGATTCGCAGGCACCCTTCCTTGATTCTGATTCATGACAACGGCATTGAGTGACTGATAGATCCTCGCTAGCTCCATTTCCAAGTCCAGACCTTTACCATTTCGAGCTCATCTTCCAGCCATATTCTGATGCAAAAGATCCATTAAATTCGAAGTATAAACATGAATTTTAAATCAATTTTTACATTTCATTGAATTTCAAACTTTATACATTCGAATTTAAAATATTTTTGACATCACAATGAAAGCAGTAGAAGATACAACGGTCTAACTCCTACGGTTCCTCTTGGCTTCACGAAGCTCTCCTCGTAGTTCCTCCACTTCTTCCTTCAGTACATCGGTCATGTTTTTCCTCTTCTCAAGTTCCCAAACACGATGACTAAGAACTGCAATATCATCCTTGCGCTTCACCAACTGAGCCTCTAGTAGTCCAACTCTCTCCCGTAGAGTCTCTACCTGCCTCTGAAGAGACAATAAGACTACTCGGAACTGGTTCTTCTTCGTCAGAAGAATCATCAGATGAATTCGGAGGTGGAGTGATCTCTCTGGACTTTGGCCATTCCTCTTCCACTTTTTCAGGATCTTCCTCATCGGAATCAACTTGCCCGGGATAGTAATCTTCCTCAATGATGTGCCAATTGTCATCTCCAGCTGGGTCAAATTGGTCCGCCATCTTAGAGAAAGGAGAGGAAGAAACATAAATTATAGAGCAACACAAATATAAGTGACTTACATTTAAATTTCAAGACTTAACACACGCTGTAATGTCCACTTCTAGGGTGTCGTTCCTTATAAACTTGTACTACTTAGAAACGTGCTCTGATACCACTCTGTAACACCCCGAATTTCAAAATACAATTGAATTCGAAGTTCCACAGAATCTTTACACTTCTTTCGTACAATTTTACAAGGAAAATAAAAACGTTTCTTACATCAGAGTTACATTACTCATTTACATCATTACAGCAAAAGCAATTTTACTATAATTACTTAAAACAACAATTTAATCGATCCTTGAGCAGCATTTATACTTCAATTTGTCAAGCAACTTTACCCTACATGTAAAACTGTAGGCGCGTCAGTTCTTTCACTGACGAAATATTATACACGGCCATCCTCTCTATGCTGGAAACAGTATAACGATTCTCAATACTTAGCAAACCACATACTTGTTCACAAACAAATCTAAATGGACTATCCTATTGATGTCGTGTCGTGCTGTGCACTTAGTCCTTAATGCAGTTATTATGTTATATGACACTAATGCGCACTTGTTCGGATTCTATGCATCCCATACTACATAGGTCCGAGGGAAAGCCCTTAATCGTATTTCATCTTATAGGGTTCAATCCCTCGCCATGACTTACACTACTACGGTAACTACGGTAAGTATCCTAGATGTTCTATGATCTAAGAGCCCATGTCCAGGCAGTCTGGAGGGGAATCCCATGCACCGACATGACGCATCAAGCAGGCAGACTATGGACAATTCAACCTCTGCCATGGAACGATGGCACCACCCGCAGTCACCAAACACCCCATAAGCGTCGCCACCGGGACGATAATTCTGGAGTAGTGCTTACGCCATGTCATGGCGCATCAAGCAGACAGTCTGTGAATCACTCTCACACCGCCAATCCGATGGCCCTCATACTCGTGTTTTTTTCTCACTTTCGTCACATCACCACTATGTGTCTAAATCCTTAGTTTATTTGAATCATGAATAAAATTAACCCCTAGAGTTAGCGTTTTCCTCTATACCGGTCTTAATCAACAACATGACCAACCTGGTCTTTCATCTCAATAATTCAACTTAATAATTTTAATTCATTCAATTGCCGGTAATAGGATTTTAGCTACCTTCTAGTTCAAACATCTCATTCCATGTCCATAGCATTTGTGTATTCATATTCATAAGACTTTTCATAATTCATCAGGATACTTAACTTCACTTTCATGTACAATTTTCATGCATAAGACCAAATAAAATCACTTTCTAATTTGTCACATTCAATCTTCGTTCTTTCCATTATCAAACCTCTTTCCAAACTCTTTTAACCAGTACATTTATTTTTATCAAGATACAATTTAAAAATATGAGGAACAAAATAGTCGGAACAGTCGACTCTCGGAGTATAGTCGGTCGACTGTTCAGTAAGAATTCAAAGACAAAAAAATAAATAGTCGGAATAGTCGACTGTTAAAGCTTGGCCAGTCGGCTGTTCTGTAAAGATTTTAAAAAAACTCGAAAAGGATCAGGGCAGTCGACTGTTAACAAGACCAGTCGGCTGTTCTGCGATGTTTTAAGACTTTGAAAATAAAATGGACGGGGTAGTCAACTGTTAAACATATACGGTCGACTGTTCTGCGAGAATTACAACTCGAAGAACTAGTTGTTCAGGAAAGTCGACTATCTACGCCTATTCGGTCGACTGATCAGCAATAAAAATCGAAGGTTGGGATCATTTCTTCTTTCTTTTTGATTAACACACAAAAACTTGGTTTAGATTACAATATGTTCATTTCGAAAACTAACACACAGCTTTAGAGTTCATTTAACAACAACCACAACATGCATAGTCTACTAGCTAATCTTAATAATATAGAGTTTCTTACGATTATTAATTTTCACACAAATGCAACTTCTAAACTTTGCACTTTTCCCATAACCACAATTCTTCTACATGGATAAACATTTATTCTAATTTAGCATGCTAGGTCAATATCACAAAATCAATCATATCATTCAATCAAGTTCACCCATTCATTTCATGCGATTTCACTTATTTTCCATTTTTACTTTAATCCTAGTATTATCAAAGAGCAATAATTTCACTTATTCATTCTTGCATGATTAGCACAAAACCTAGCATGGTATCTAAATTAGAAGTCTTGAGAAACACCCACCTATTTGAAAAAAACAAAGAAAGAACTCCTAGAAATCTCCTTGAACAAAGAGCGATCCTTCTCCTCCTAGATTGAGCCGCACTTTGCCTTCGCCTCCTTGTGCTTGATGGAAACCGAGCAACCTCTTCTTCTTGTTGATTTGGCCGGCCCCCAAAATGCGCACACACACACTAGCACACACTCAAACTCTCAATCTTTTACTTTCTAGTATAAGTCTCTCTTATAATAAAAATAGGTGCAATAGTAACTTAGGAAAAATGGGGGTATTTATACAAGATTTTAGGTGGATTAGATGGCTAGGATTAGATCAACTAGTTGGAGATTAAGAGCTAGGATTAGTTTGGAAGTTGCTATAACCACCCATGAATGAGTTAACCACCTCACCGCTACTCCCATCTCTCCCTCATCCTTGATTCCATCCAGCCTAGGGTGTAAGGTGTGCAATGCACACGCTATTGCATGCACGTGCACGTGCAAGTGCAATGCAAACTAGTACCCCACAAAATTTTATTCATGCACTTATAATTAATTGTTTATTAAATTAGTCTACCACACAAGTTGGGTTAATTAAAAGAGAATTTAAAATGGGCTCACTATTGGGCCAAAAGTTCATGGGCTCAAATAATTAAAATAATTTATTAATACAGTGGGCTAAAAAGACAAATTTTGGGCTTTAGATTTCAATAGGCTTTAGAAGAAAATAATTTCTGGAAAATTAAGGGAGGACAAATACTATAAAAAATATTTTATACGAAAAATTATACAAATAAAATTATACGTGCAAAACACATAAAATCACAAGAATAATTCATAAATGAAAACTAGGGTGTTACATTGAATGTTTTTCGTTCTCTCAAATTTATTTTGCATCGATATGTGCAACGCACGTATTTTCAGTGCACGTATTGGTTGTATCCTTTTTCAAAATAAAAAATTTATGAAGTGTGTATGTTTTTTTTCTTTATGTGAATATTTCTTTTAAAATATTTTTGATACATGTGCTTTACACATATTTTGCACGTGCTTTTTTTTCTATGCACGTGCCAATTACGTTATTTTTATTAAAAGTTGTGTACTAAAAATATTTCATCGAGATTAATGTAGGCAAAATAAACAAAAGTTTATGTAAAAGAAATAAAGTGTAATTATTTATTTAAGAAGAGGGTTTAAAATGAAATGGAATAGTAATATAAGAGTAGAATGGAAAATGCACAATACACATGCACATGTGCACACGTGCACTGTACACTCTTTCAATGGTCGGCTGCATATGGAGAGAGTAGGGTAAGTGAGTGGTGTGAGTGTGTGAGTGGGTGTGTGAGTGGTTTAGTTGGGTGGTTAATTGCTAAAACTATTCCCAAATTCCCATATAAATACCTCCTATTCTAACCCCAAAGAACACAAAAACAAATCAAACAAAAGAGACTCAAGATAGGGGACCTGCTTTTTTTTTTTTTTGCTTTCGGGGTTGGCATAGAGGCTTGCGGGTTGTGCTTGTGGAGTCTCTTAGAGCTTTTTCTAAGAGGTTCAGCTGCTAGGAGGTCCCTTTTGAGGTGAGTGTTCTCATGGTCTTCTAATGTGGTAGAAATTGTGCATGCTTAACTAGAAACGTGTACATGATAAATGGTATGAGTATGTGAAGGAATTTTCTAGAAATTTTATTAGTGCATGCTTAATTATAATTGTGTGGTAGATAATTGAATTAATGTGTGTATATGTAGAAGTTTTATAGATTTCTATTTAGTAGAAATTTTATAAAATAAACTCATGAGATCGATTTCTCTATATGCAATTTAGTAATGTAAATACTCCTAAAAAATACAGTTGTATATGGAGTAATGGTTCATATAATTCTATAAATAGAACTATGAAAAATTCATGCAAGTTAGATAACAATCTCCCTATTTTTTTAGAATAGATTGTTATATGTTTTATTTCGTGCAAATGTACTAATTTTGGGGAAAATTATTCTCTGGAAATGGTATAAAAAAAATAATGCGAAGAAAATGTGAGCGAAATTTTAATGAAATTTAGAAACAAAGAGCCGAAATAAAAGACTCATGATGTAAATATAATCAGTTATGTATACTGTTGTACAGTGACCCTGGGTCTCAGGTTCGAGTCCCTTGTACGCTGTTGTTTTGTTTTCTACATAAAATATTTAAACAATAAGTAGGAAGATAAAAGAAAATATGGATAGAGTTGCACACCGAGAGCCATTTGACTATCTGTCTAGTGGGGGGGGGGGGGGGGGGTGACTCGGTCGCTGATATGCCAGGGTTCGACTCTGGGTATACACTGTTTTTTTTAATTATTATTTTAAATGGCTTTTCAAGTTTTTAAATTAGGAAGAAAATTGTAGAATTATTCTAGTATACTATTAGAATATTTTGAAATAATCCTATACAATTTTAAGATTAAGATTTAATCTACATTACACATTAGGTGATGTGTTAGATTGATCATTTTGGGATTAATTCAATAAAGATTTCTTTGCTTTAAAGTGAGCAAATTTGGAGTTATTGAGAGAATTAAATACTAATTTAGAAAGTTTCTTTTAGTCAAAATTACTTTGTAAATTAAATAATCTTGAGAAACAAATTTTGAGTTATTTTGCTTTAAATTCGTTGTGTTTTAATAGATTGATATATGTAGGTTTTACCTAGTTTTACTCTAAGATTTTATATCGTATGAAAACGAGAGTAAATTTGAGGCTTCTGTAAAGTGGGTTTATATGAGGAATCAAGTGATAAATAGAAGATGCATTTTAGATTAATAAACATGTGATGTTTATAAGGGTTTTACCCATCAAGTGTTATTGAATGTTGCTATAAGAAGTTGGTTACTTCATGATTGGTAATAGTAAAGAGAATGGATGAAATAAATTAAATGATATTTAATGAATGGAAATTTTATAAAGACGTTAAGATAAACGATAAGATCTCGGTGTTGAGATTGTTGGAATCTAGAGGCTGAGCGAGACCCGTAGTGACCGGCAAGTTGTGATAAATGAAATTTGAGAAGTAGCTAGTGTCGGCTAACAATTCTCTTTGTGTTGATTTAAGTTCGGTGGGGTAAGCTAGCTCTAGGTCGTAATGATTATAATTAAACCTAAGGACATGCACTAAATTGAGGATGTGATGAAGTAAGGGCAAACATGAGTATGAGGGCCTTAGTTGGTCTGCGGTGTGAGATTGTCTCCCCAAAATTATCGAGATGTGATTGGGAGTGTCCTCAACTCATCTGCGGTATGGGATTCATCTCCGGAATTATCGGGATCGAGGCGATGCTCATGGGGTGTTTGGTGACTATTGAGGCACCATAGCTTGCGGTGTGAGATTGGACCCTCAGAATTATCAAGATGTGATTGGGAGTGTCCCCAGCATATCTGTGGTATGGGATTCATCTCTGGAATTATCGGGGCGTGGGCTTAATACTCACAGAATATCTAAATCTTATGCTAGTCAGTGAAAATTTGCATAACGAGGGACTGAACCCTATAATGAGGAGTACGGTAAGGGCTTTCCCTCGGACCTATCTAGTATGAGATGCATGGACTCCAAACAAGTGTGCATTAGTGTCATCGTAAGTGTAAATGCCT
The DNA here is from genome assembly GCA_017893485.1 of Hemerocallis citrina. Taxonomy (NCBI): domain Eukaryota; kingdom Viridiplantae; phylum Streptophyta; class Magnoliopsida; order Asparagales; family Asphodelaceae; genus Hemerocallis; species Hemerocallis citrina. The sequence continues at coordinate 242,828,919 of CM030364.1, read as the reverse complement.
GTATTAGGCATTAAGCTCATATCATACACTGACATAATTAGGTTAGTCACCTTTTCTATTTCCGCATTCAAGTTTGTGATTGTTAAGATAATGAAATCGCTGTATTATAGCATTGCGTCAGTTGCATGCAACAGACGTGCCCATAGTTTCCTAGTTGCAGGATTGGATTTGGCATGGACTTGAAGTCACTGTGATGTGTTGACATAAGATTGAAGAGATTTCATTATCATGTGGTGTTGTACTTATTTTTGTTGTGTTATTGTAAAGAACAATGTTGTAAATGAAAAAAGTTTTAAATTTCTTGTAAATTTGTATGAAGTTGAAGTAAAGATCTTGTTCTTGCTACGAATTATCTGTGTTTGGAATTCGGGGTGTTACACTGCGACACACTTGATATAAGCATTTGCATAGCAAATCATGAGATGCAATGCATTCTTGTAGACAACGGCAGCTCTGTGAATATTCTCTCCATGGACACTTTCGATGGTCTCAAGCTCTCCTCAGACCAACTCAATACACTCCATGGGTTCTCAGGTGCACCCGTTCAAGTTAAGGAAATCATCACACTCGATGTGACAGCAGGAAATTCCCCCGCTACTCGAACAGTGGCATTAAACTTTAAGATAGTCGATGTCAAAGTTGCGTAAAACGCTATATTTGGCCATTTAGGCCTGTCTGTTTTCCATGCAGTTGCCTGCACATTCCACATGAAAATAAAATTTCCCAAAACATCAGACGTAGAACAAGTTGTAGAAAGCCAAGAGGCAGCACGAGCATGCTACACCGCCACAATGTGGGGATGGTTCTTCCACTCGAAGCCATCGAACACTGCCATAAAGGAGTCACATAAGCACCGAGCTCGTGGACGAATTGGAAGAGATCCCTTTCCCTCAAGAGGATCAAACTAATAATTATTTTCGATAAGCAAGGCTCTCCCTCTTCAACACAAAGAGCAACTCATTGCCTGTATAAGGGGAAACCAAGACTTGTTCGCTAGAACCGCAACTGACATGATAAGTATATCTGGATCTAATCATGCACTACCTTAGCGTGAGCTCGGATGCTAAGCCCATCAAACAAAGGTGCCGCAAGTTTGCTCCCAACAGGCTACAGGCAGTCAAATAAGAAGTCGACAAGCTCTTGGCCACACACTTTTTCCAAGAAGTTAGCTACCCCGAGTGGCTAGAAAAAGTGGTGATGGTTAAAAAAGCTAACGGCAAGTGGAGAATGTGCATAGACTTCACATATCTTAATAAGGCAAGTCTGAAAAATACCTTTCCTCTCTCAAGCATAGATGCATTAATCGACACCACGTCCGGGCATGAGCTCTTAATTTTCATGGATGCCTTTTCTGGGTATAATCAGATCCAAATGTTTCCACCTAACACCCGAAGACATCTTTCATTACAGATCAAGACTTCTATTTCTACCGAGTCATACCTTTTAGCTTGAAAAATGCCAGCACCACCTATCAACGTTTGGTTAATAAAGTGTTTAAAAGTCAAATCCGCAAGAACATAGAGGTCTACGAAGACGACATGTTAGTCAAAAGTCTTCGGAAAAATGACCATGTGACTGATCTCCAAGAAGCATTCAGAGAATTGTGCAGGCATAACATGCGGTCGAATCCTTCAAAGTGTGCCTCCAAGGTCTCCTCTGGTAAGTTTTGGGCTTCATGGTTAGCCATAATGGAATCGAAGCCAATACTGAAAAAATCTAAGCAATCCGCAACATGTCTGCCCCAACCACTATTAAGTAAGTACAGAAGCTCTCAAAGCTTAGCCGCTATCCATCGATTTCTCTCTAAGTTCGGAGAGAAATGCCTCCCTTTTTTTTAAAGTTCTCCGAGGAGCAAAAGGTTCTGATTAGGGAGAAGAACAGCAAGACGCCTTTGAACAACTCAAAGCATACCTCACCAATCCCCCACTCCTGAGAAATCCCGAGCCTGGTGAAATCCTTTATCTCTACATGGCCACCTTAGAACAAACTCTCAGCACCGTCTTGGTTAGAGAAGAAGACAGAGTGCAGAAGCTAATTTATTATGTAAGCAAGCTACTTCTTAAACCGAGCTTCGCTACTCTAACATGGAAAAGATAGCATATGCATTGGTCATGGTAGCTCACAAACTCCGCCCTTACTTCTAGGCACATTCTCTGTGCGTCCTTACTGATCATCCACTAAAGAAAATACTTCTTAAGCCAGAAAGCTCTGGTAGGCTAATGAAGTGGTCCATCGAACTAAGTCAACACGAGATCAGCTACCGTCCGAGAACGGCAATCAAAGCCCAAACCTTGGTCGAGTTCATCGTGGAAACCACTATTCCCGACTCCCCTGAGTTAGAAGAAAACCCCCCCTCTCTGGAAGGTATATGTTGATGGATCCTCTTACCTCGAACGAAGCGGAGCCAGAATCATCTTGCTCAGCCCCGATGAGTTCACAGTTCAATACTCACTACGCCGCAACTTCCCTGCCTCCAATAATGAGGCCGAATACGAAGCACTAATCAGCGATCTCTGGTTAGCGCATAAAGCAGGTGCACAAAGAGTTGAGTTGTTTAGCGACTTTCAACTAGTCGTGAACCATGTCCAAGGAGATTATGAAGCCAGAGACGATTGCATGGCCAAGTACTTTTCACATGTGAATAAACATCTAGCAGTGTTCAAAGAAGCTAATGTCACTCTCATCCCCTATGAGAAAAATGGGCAAGCTGATGCCCTCTTCAAGTTATCCTTCTCATCTCTGGATGGGCTTAACCGCACGGTCCTTATCGAGGTCCTACTGAAGCTGAGCATCAAGGAGAAAGAGTTGGAGCTAATGACCGTCACCTCCTAAACGTCCAAAAAATGTTGAATGAAACCCTTGGTCGAGTTTCTATACAAGGGAATCCTTCCTGAAGACCAAAAATAAGCAAGGAAGATCCGTACAATGGATGAAAAATACACTCCCATAGAGGGAATTCTATATAAACGTTCTTACACTCTAGTCGATGACAGACCCTACTTGAGATGCCCCTCTCCTGAAAAGCATCGTATGCCATCAGGGAACAGCACAAAGGAAGTGACGGTTGCCACCAAGGAGCAAGGTCCATTTCACGCAAGATCCTCAGTTACAGGTATAATTGGATAACACTAATCAATAATGCCTAATAATATGTTTGCCAGTGTAGCCCTTGCCAGAAGCACTCGGCCATCAAACGAGTGCCCCAAGCAATCCTCTGTTCCATGTCGAGTCTTATCTCCTTTGTCGTTTGGGGAATGGACTTGACTGGACCGTTTTCATCAGCAGCTAGACGCAGGATCTTCCTAGTGATAGCTTACAAAGTGGCTCAAGACAGAACCACTGGCCACCATCACCGAGCAGAAAGTTCAACATATCTTTTGGAAAAACATAGTCTGCAGGTTTGGGATTCCCCACATACTGGTCTCCGACAACGGAACACAGTCCACTGGTAAAGGATTTCACCAATTTTGTATTGATCTAGGGTCACCCAACGCTTCTCCTCCATATCACATCTCCATACCAACCGCCAAGCTGAAAATGCAAATTGATAGATTCTAGGCGGCTTAAAAAAGAGGCTAGGCAAGGCTGCAAAGGGATTGTGGGTTGAAGAATTACCAAGCATACTATGGTCCTACAAAACAACAAAGTGAACCCCAAACGAAGAATCACCTTTCAACCTCGCATACGGCTCAGAAGCACTCATCCCCCCTTGTCACGCCCCGCTTCCCACTATACGGAAATACAGGCACGCAACTGAGGTCCAGCGAATGATATACATCATCCATAAGCTGTACAATTATAAGCTCAACAAGATATTTATAACACATTTACGCAGACAAATATAATGATCACATGAGCTGAAAATAAAATAACCATCATTCATATAATGCATAAACATCAGGTCAAGTTGCCTGGAAATACATTGTGCCATAATTAAAAGAGTACGATAAACAGTTCACTATAACAACTAGATAAAATAGCGACTGAAAGAAAAACAACATGAAGTAGTAAGGAAGCAGCAACGATCGTCTAGAGAGTCTGCTCATCGGATCCATCAGTACCTGTATAATTATTAACTCAAAGAAAAATAAAAAAGTTCCCGTTAGAGCAAGTTTCGGGCAGCAAGTAGCAACAAGCAGAAAAAGATGTAATATAACAAGATATAACATGGAAGAAACAAGAAGTAGAAGTACAAATACAATATGGAAGTAAGCAAGGAATTGGGACAATATGATCATATAAGTAATAACTGTAACTAGTGTATTCTAGACTTCAAGATATAAGCAATTGATAACCTAGGCTCAGTTAATCGATAATCATGTAATCAAGGATCGAGAGTCATGTAATCAAGAGTCATGTAATCAAGAATCATGTAATCAAGAATCAAGAGTCATATAACGAAGAGTCATGTAATCAAGAATCATGCTTAGTGAAGATCTCAAGTTTATCTGTTTTATTAACTTATCTAATGCACGTAATCCTGTGTCCCATACCACAAGTTCGGTGCATATCAATCATGTGATGTTTAGACTTAAGTAGTGAATTATATAGGATTATGTACTCGGGTCTTCCAGTGATAGTATCAAGACATGTAATCATGAATCATGTAATCGAGAATTATGTAATCAAGAATTGTATAATCAAGAATCAAGAATCAAGAATCACTATTTCGGGAAACACGGGCCCCCTTCCGAGTATACTCCCCTATATTGTCCACTATCAAGTCGTATCCTTATAACCCCGGCTTGTTATTCTTTTATAATTAATTATGCACATACAGTTGGTACGACTAGTGAAACGGTGTAATTAAATAGTTTAGTCAAGGAAAATATCAAGGGCAGTAATCATGGACATGAGACGTAAAACGAGTACATGTATCGAGAGTAGTTATTATAGAATTATCAAGTAGTATAAAATGCATTTTATCAACCTATTATATCTCTGCAAGTTATTATTACAAGAACAATAATACATTCAGTTCATTAAATATGAAAAATAACGGGTTTATATGCAAAAACATAGAGATGAATTTTTAGACAACTTGACATATCTGCATTCAAATTAACTTTCCCGTTGTTACAGAAAAGCAAATCTGATTCCGTCATAGATTCTAAAAAGTAGACTCTCTTCCGGTTCCAACGCATATTCACATGATACATTCTAGAGACAGTAGCTATGCGTACAAATTTATTCTTCGCTGGTTTCGATGTTTCGCGCACATTTTGGAAATTCAAAGTCACAATACTAAAATTGCGATATCTCACAATCTATACATTGGATTGAGAAACTGTAGGATGTTTCGGATATCTAGACTCGAAGGGCTACGATTTTTATGTAGAAATTTTTTCGATCCAGTGTCGGGAACATGGTCAAATTCTCAGTACGAAATACCGGTTAGTAATCCCGCGCAGGTTCAGAAATTCATGATATGTCAGTACTAAAATCGCGATATCTCACAATCTATACATCCGATTGAGAAACCGTAAAATGTTCTGGATTCGGGAATCGATGAGCTACGATTTCTATGTAGAAAATCTTTAATCCAGTATCGAAAATATGGTCGAATTCTTAGTGCAAGGTCAAGAAATTTAGAGATAGTAAGGTGGAATATTCGATATTCGATAACACGATTCGAAATGTGTTAACGGTTCACTCTTGAGTTGATATATCATGAAACCAGTGACTCGAACGGAGTTTGACAATAAAACATGATGATAACTAGACTACTTGCCACGAGTCCAAGGAAAATGCTTGTACGAGAATAAAAAGAATGTACAAGGTACTTGCCTTCTAACGTGACGATTTCGGTGGTGGTGTTAACCACGGAAAGAAGAAGCGACGTCGGCAAAGGATGGCAGCACAACGGCGGTAAGAATGGCGGTAAGACGGTAGCTAGCGAGCAACGGTAGCAACGGTGAGCGACGACAACAACAAGGTGGCGCGGCATCGGGTTGTTTTTCGGGGTTCACGGGATCGTAGAAGCAGAGTCGTTGGCTCGAAGGTGGAAGGTAAAGTGGAGCTCGGGTGTTGCTTGAGCTCTCGGGTGTGAAGAAGGCAGAGGAAGAATGGAGGAAAAATGAAGAATGATATGTAGGGATGAGGGTGGGGTGTAATATGAGCATATATATATATAAGAGAGAGAAAGAGATGGGAGGTTCTGCATGTGTGTGTGTGTATATATAAATATATATATATATATATATATATATATATGTGCATGCATGTATGCATGTGTGTATAAAATAAGGGGAGAAAGTGATGGGAGTTATAGAAAAATGAAAAAGGAGACACTAAAGGAAGAGGGGATTAGGAGTAGTAGGGTGGTGGAGGCAGTAGAGTAGGAGAGAAAAAAATGAGAGTTAGGTGTAGAATGAGAAAAATGAGATAGGGGGTTTGGCGTATCTGAGTGATTAGCGGGAGTGGGTTAGGCAGATGGGAGAAATGTTGATTAGGGATAATTGGGGTTAGAATTTATATTTAAACTCCGATCGAAAAATCACGAAATTATGGAATTGATCAGAAAAATATTCTGGCTTTAGATAAAGATTCCAAAGAGAAAAATAAAACTGATCTGAAAATTGAAGTGCAAAAATTCACGTAATAAACTACGTACAACTGGGACAGGGAGTTACACCCCTAGAAGTCGGATTTCCATCCCTTTGCCTCTCTCCTTCAATGAAGAGAAAAACTTCAATAACCTACAAACCAACCTCGATCTTGTTGAAGAAGTACGGGAAAAGTCTGCTATACGGAGAAACATCCACCAACAAAGGATCGAGAAATTTTGTAACAAGAAGATCCGCCCGACTAATCTGAAGGAGGGGGACCTTCTCTAGCGAAAATTTGAAATATCCGAACCGCGTAGGAAAGAAAATCTCGCTCCCAACTGAGAGTGGTCGTACAAGGTCTCCCACGTAGTCCGCCCAGGGGCCTATCTACTTGAAACCTAGGGGGAAGAAGATACCAAGAACCTAAAATGCCGAACATATTATCCAGTTAAACCAGGGTGCCTAAATGTCCTCTCGTAGTAGCAAACTATTTAAAGTTGTAATAAGGACAACACTTATGACGACCACATGTAATAAAGGCTAGCAATAAAAGCAGCAACATAGTTTATTTTTTCAATAAAAGTTCGCCATTTATTTTTTCAAAGATCTTGTAAAATTCTCTGGATACAAATAATGAGTTAAATGTCAAGCATACTCCGAAAAACGACACCAAAAACTCATTAAAAGCTTGTTATAAGATGATTTTCGAGTCCATGCCCATGGCTCGGAGTTACTCTAGCAATTTGCAATGAAATAAGTTCAGAGCACAACTCGTCATTTGACCTGCTCCTGCAACCCGTTAAAACCTTTAACAACAAGTTCAGATGCCATACCCATGGTTCAGAGTTTCTCTAGCAACTTGCAATCAAGCAAGTTTAGAGCTAAACTCGTCATATGATCTGCTTCTATAACTCGTTAAATCCTTCAACCATAAGTTCGGAGTTTATACCCATGGCTTGAAGTTGCTCTAGCAACCTGCAATCAAGAACGTTCAGAGCTCAAATCCCCTTTCGATATGCTTCTGCAACCTGTTAAATCCCTAAACAACAAGTTCGGAATTATACCCATGGCTTGGAGTTGCTTTAGCAATTTGCAATCAAGCAAGCTCTGAGCTCAACTTGCCGTTCAATCTGTTCCTAAGACTTGTTAAAACCTTTAAAGACGGATTAGAGATCCATAGTCGTGCATTGCAGTTACTTAGAAAACTTGCAAACAAGAAAGTTTGGAGCTCAATTCACCACTCGATACAACTCTTATTATCATTGGAGGACCCATACAACAAGTTCGGAGTCCAACGCCCTCCTAAAGTTGCTTTTTACAACTAGTTAAGCACAAAATGAGAAGTATGGAGTCCAACTTCTCCCTAGAGCTACTTCTATGACTAGCTAATCCCAAAGACGACTAATCACATGACAAGGCTCAAGTGTATAAAAGAACTTTCATCACACAAACAACAAGTTTTTTTTTACAACTGCTGAATTATAACGAATCTATGTCTTGGGCCTAAATCACTACCAAAATTTATAAGCACAAAACTACAAGCCTTATTACAACTACCGAATTACAATTAGTCTACACTTCATCTTTAACTATCACTACAAAGGTTTGGTAAATTCTAAGCAATAGGGCAGTCCTGCAAGTCGATCGACGACTGTCCTTCCGGCTGCGCGAGAGATGGATGCTCTTCCTGAGGGACTCAATCCTCCTCGCAGGCCTTCTACCAAACACCACCTCTCCTGGGCTGCTTGAGCTCTTGGTAGGAAGATCCAACCCCGCAAACTGAGTCTGGAGGCCGTAACCCGATGCGCACGACTTGGGGTATTACACGACCCTTACCGGGTAGAGACCAAACTTGACAACATGGTCACCCGTTCTGAGCATCACCAGGGTAACGAGAGGCCACCTGTGCTATCGATACTGCTCCTTCAGCCATCATTCCCGCTCTGCCAATTGTCGCTCCTGCTCTAACAACAACAGTACGTGAGGTGCTGGCAATGCACAGCCCTCTAAGCTTCTCTTGGAGACGGTATACCTGCATATCTCTCTCTATAAGCTCCTCCCTTAGAAAAGCACACTCCCCAATACTATACTTCGTCACTTCGGGGGGCAAGGGCATGCCGATGGGATGATCGACACGCGAAAGAGTTAGCTCACAGTCCCTCTCAAATAACACTGCCTTGAGACGAAGCATTTACAACCAGTCTTCATCTGAATGGTCGTCCAAACGATCGAGCGCTAATTCCGTCACGCGTAACCTATTGAGTTTCGCAACCTTGCCACCTCGGGGATTCCCATTAGCACCCGCAACTATCTGCCAACGAGAAGGACCAAAGAGTTATATCCACATCGACAGAGTAGAGAATACAATCACAAAAGAGCAAACATTAAGACATCTCAACCAGAATAACTCTAAGTAGGCCACAATGATACATAAGTATTGATAAGCATGGAAGCATTTTCATCAACGAAAAGGGAAGATACAAGGATGTGGTGGCCAGTCCACTATATGACATCATACAAAAAAAAACGAAAGAAACTAAAGTGCAAAGGAGGAATCAAGGATCCACCAGCCTCGACGAGACTATAAGCAATGAGCCCCCAGCCGCCTCCTTCTCCTACTCTTCTTGCCATGATCCCTTTTAAGCCTACCACGGGAGTTCCATCCTCACCGTCCTCCCTATCTCCATCCTCCCTTGGAGCTTCTCCAGAATGAAGCATCACATGGTACATCTTCCTGGTGAAGTTGGGAACACGCTCAACCACGTGTAAGATAGCTCGGGCATATGACCTGCTGATCACATTCAGCAGTCTTGCCTTGGCCTCTGCTGCCTTAACCACCAAGTCCATCTCGACCTTCGCCTTCTCTAACTCTGACTCAAGATCGGCATGTAATACCCCGCAAAATTGTATATAACTATTTTGTATATTAATCTGTGCACTTTTAAAAGTTACACGTATTAATGGACTTTTAATGTGAATTTTTGCAAGTGTACAAAATCGCAACAAATAGTATAGTTTTAGTGAAAATAGTGTCGAGCGCACAGGGACTAATTATTTTATTGAGTACCGAAATTACTAGATTGGTTACTATTTGGAAAATCAAAATTTAACAAAGAAAAGAACTAAATTAAATTAATCTAAAGACTTAACTAAATGAATTAAAAAGGAGCAGAATGTGAAATTTTGTGTTTATTAATTGCAAAACAAATTCTAGGTTTTTTTTATCTCACCTAATTAATTCCACACAATTTATAATTCCCTATGAATAAAAATATTATTTTTCCAAGTTGTTGACCAAAATCCTGAAATTATTCAATGATTTCTCTCGAACAACACCAAAAATATCTCCAACTAACAGTTTGTCATAGTTCATGCACAAATTTAATTAATTGAAGACTCGTTAAGTTCTGTGGATTTCTTAACGGTCACATCAATCACCATAAATCATCTCTAATTTCGTTCAATCAATGGTGTTTAATTTTATAGTTCTAAATCACAAATTAGCTCTCGGTCTCTCCATAATCCAATAAATCATACAATAGTTGGCCAAACAATTGTAAGCATTAAACACAAAAATCAAACACACAACCAAAGAAAAATAAAAAAAAATAATATGGAATTAAAAATGTGTTCTCAAAACTAGGCTACATCAACGCCCTAGAAAAATAAAACTAGTTCATAATAAATTTGCAACTAACAAACTTGTTCATGGATTGCATAATAAAATTAGATAAAGAGAAAAGAGATACACGAAAAATAATTTTGTAAAAAAAATTGCAAACCGAACTCCTCGAAAAGCGTGGAGCCAGAGTCAATTCCACTCTCTATCTCCTCTCTTCTCTCTGCCTCCTTCTGATCACCACTGACATCAGCAGCATCCACGTCAGTGCTCTGCTGACGTCACGACTACTTATCTCTTCTTTCCTTGAACTTCGAGCCCATGTTCTTGTCTGACTTGGCTTCTTCTCCGTGTTTTCGTTTTTGAGAACGAGCTCTGTTCTCTTTTTTTTTTCCAGCCACCAAGAAGCCTTCCCGGCTCCCCGCCCCCCCCTCCCCCCCCCCCCCCCCCCCCCCCCCCCCCGCCACCGTGTGCTTGCTGCCTCTCTTTCTTTTATATATAGCCATATAGGATAGGTGGTAAGTAGTTAGGTTAGGTTAGTTATTAGGATTTAATTAATTAATTAATTAATATAAGATTAAGATTAATCTTTTTAATTAATAGTTAACTAATCCAAATTTATAACCAATCCGTACTCTTTCTCTTTCTTGAAGCACGTGCTGCACATACAAAATAAAATCAAAATTTAAAATTTTAAAATAAAATAAAATAAATTAGTTTAAATTAATTAAACTAACTAATAATCACATTGGCTTGATAAAATCCTTTTAAAATTGTTTATTGTACTTTCAGCTCAATTAGCAAATTAAAATTTATATTTTATTTTTCTCATGGACAAATTGTAAAATTGAAATTCAATAAATCAATAAAAAAAAATAAATCATTCAGTTTGTTTTGTTTGTTGGTTTTTACCAAAAATCTTCACATTTTGCATCAAAAATCTTATTTCTTCAAAAATAATTAATTACTTGAAATCTTATGGAAATAAAATGAATTATAAACAAGATAGACGAATACAAGCAATTTTTATGGGTAAATGAGTAAAAATATTTATATAAAAATTATACACATCAAATACCCCCAAACTTAAGATTTTGCTTGTCCTTAAGCAAAAAGTAAAACCATGAATAGAGAAATAATATTCAATAATAAGCTCAACTCATCACACCAAGATATCTTATCATGCAAGCATCAAAATTTCAATTAAAAATATAAACAATGGCAAATAAAGTAAAATCAAGCATACTCACTTTCTCCAGTGCAATTATTCATTTATAATTCCAAACCCAATCATATTTGTCATGTAATTAAGGTGATTATAGTATGTAACAACTTTATTTGTGATTTTTCCTTCTCACTACTACAAACCGAGTAGCAAACTAGTGTTTTTTTTTGTTTTTTTTAATAATTTTTTTTGTCTCTTCTCTAAGTTTTCACTCGCCTTTTGACGCGAATGCAAACATTTGTAATGAATTCACCCGGTTACTCAACAAGTCACAAACTTAAAGTGCTTTGCATACTCATATTTCAAGTTGTCGTTTGACGTAAAACTAAACATTGGTGATGAATACCCTTAGTTACCAAGCAACTCAAAACATTGGAGTAGATTGACTTCAATTATTTTATTATTTGATCATTATCACTATTTACTTAAACTCTGTTTAGGACTAAATCAAAGGGGATAATCACAAAAAAAAAATCACATTTTTCTTTATGTATAATCACATGACTCTTACAATTTTGTAAGGAATTTTGAAATTCAATAATCCTAAAGTAAATAAGTATGCTTAATCTTGCTTTATAAGCAATTGTCTATCCCTAAAAAAAATAATTCATTGCTTTAGCACAATAAAGAACTCAAAAGTGTAATGATAAGCCTAATTGAAATCCCGTTTGTTTTGTTTTTTTCTTTTCAAAAATATATAAAATAAAAATAAATTTGTAACCCTTCCCCCAAACTTAAATATCACATTTTCCTCAATGGGAAAGGAAAACAAAAAACAAAAAGAATGCAAAAAGTTTAGAATTTTTCCCCTGATTCGTCTTAAAATTCAGCACGCACGACGTTTAGTGTTTCAGCGATATCTAGAGCTGTAGATGTCCAAATGGTCTGATTTTTTTTTTCTTTCTAGAAAGCTAAGACAATTCCCCACAATTTCTCTTTAGAACAAATTTCCAGATTCTGACTCCATCCTGATAAAAAAACAGCCATCAATAAAGGTGTCGAAAACAGTTCCTCCCATCGACTTTCAAACTCGTGCAATCCTACAAAATAAAATCAAAAATTAAAATTAAAATAAACTAAAAGAAAAATCAAATCTAAATGCAGTAAAAGAAAACATGGGTTGCCTCCCAAGAAGCGCTAAGTTTAAAGTCTTCAGTCAAACTTGGTGGCTGATATGGTCATGTAACGCCAAGATCCAACAACATACAAGTCTCTTTTCCAATAATTCTGTTCATATGTGGATTAGGTTTTTCCTGTACATCCGTCAAGATTGATGGTAGTGGCTCGAATTTCAGTCGTTTCTTTCTTGAAGATGGTGTCTTTGATATCCCCACCTCCTTGAATGTCAGATGAGAAAATGGATGAATAGATGGTGCAACATCCAAATACATAACATATTTCAAATTCTTTTCTTTCTCAGATTCAAGAGTTGCTGAATTTGTTGGACATACTTCGATTGGAAACTTTTCAACTTCAGTCTTATGTTTCTCGCCCACAATTAAATCTGTTTCACTTACTTGAAAACAAGAGTGTTCTTCGGTAGGAAACTTCATGGATTTAAAGACATCAAATGTTACTTGCTCATACTGCATTTGTTCCTCCATAATTGGTTCATACACTTCTTCCTTTTCAACCACATTTTGTTCGCCATTTTCTTCTTGTGGTTGCTCAATTGTCCTCCCGCTGCTTAGTGTTATTGCTTTGACATGCTCTTCGGGATTTGTTACGGTGTTACTGGTTAAGGTTCATGCTGTTCTTTCGTTAAGGATATTTGAAATTTGACCAATTTGAACCTAAAGATTGCAAATTGAAGCTGAAGTTGAAATTGCAACATTTTTGATTGCCAAATCTTTCTTCTGCATGTATTGCATAAACATATCTTCAAGTGTCAGCTTCTTTTCTTGCTGTGGAAAATTTTGAGGTGGTCTAATTGCTTCTTGATTGTTGTTCCAGGGAAAATTGGTGGTGTTTCTCCATTTTGATGATACGTGTTCGAATAAGGATTGTTTTGATGTTGAAAATTGGACACGTAATTTATTTGAATGAAATTTGATTGAGCAAAAGAGCTCTCCACTTGGAAATCTGTACTTGAGTGATTTCCTGCACAAAGATCACAAATCCTTTTAGTATGAATTGCATTAAAATTCATATTACATATTTGTTCAGATAAAATATCAATTTTTGCAGTTAAAGTGGAAATAGGATCAGGTTTAAAAATTCCAGCCACTTTTCTTGGCATTGTTCTCTCTAAAGACCATTGGTAATTATTAGATGCTATCTCCTCTAAAAGTTCATAGGCTGCTTCATGAGTTTTGCTCATAAGTGCACCACCAGCTGCTGCATCAACCATAGATCGATTTGTAACTCCTAAACTATTATAGATTATTTGAATTTGCAGTCATTTCGGTAGTTCATGATGAGACACTTTCTCAACAACTCTTTGTACCTCTCCCATGCATCGTATAAAGACTCGGTCTCAAATTGAATAAATGTGGTAATATCATTCTTTAGCTTCGCTGTCTTCGCCGGTGAAAAATACTAAGCTAGAAATTTTTGTGTAAGTCCCTCCCAAGTAGTAATACTCCCGGATGGTAGAAAATTTAGCCAAGCCTTCACCTTATCTTTTAGTGAAAAAGGAAAGAGTCTCAATCTAATTGCATCATCTGATACTCTATTGTGCTTAAAAGTATCGCAAATTTTCAGAAAGTTTGCAATGTGAACATAAGGATCCTCGTGCGGTTGTCCCTAAAATTGAACAGTCTGTTGAAACATTTGAATAATGGCCAGTTTAATCTCAAAATCATTAGTTCAATAACCAGCCTCTTTATGCTTGATGTTGCTCCATTAATTGAGGACATAACATAGTCTCTCAAAGCATTGTTCTCATAGTCCGCCATGATAAAGTACTTCTATGTCCTGAAATATAAGTATGAAAAAAAAAATAGGAAAAATAAATAAATAAAAATAAATAAAAAAAAAGAAAGGTAAGTCAAAAGAAAATAAAGAGGTAAAATAATAATAAAACAAAAATAAAAATAAAAATCCAAACTAGTAATAATCCGAAAATTTTCAATATCAATAAAAGAATAATTAGTCCCCGGCAATGGCGCCAAAAACTTGATGTGAATTTTTGCAAGTATACAAAATCGCAAGTAGAATAGTTTTAGTGAAAAGAGTATCGAACCCACATGGACTAATTATTTTATTGAGTACCGAAATTACTAGATTGGCTACTATTTGGAAAATCAAAATTTAACAAAGAAAGCAACTAAATTAAAATAATCTAAAGACTTAACTAAATGAATTAAAAAGAAGTGGAATGTGAAATTTTGTGTTTATTAATTGCAAAACAAATTCTAGGGCTTTTGATTTCACCTAATTAATCCCACACAATTTATAATTCCATATGAATAAAAATATTATTTTTCCAAGTTGTAGAACAAAATCCCAAAATTATTCAATGCTTTCTCTCGAACAACACCAAAAAATCTCCAACTAACAGTTTGTCATAGTTCATGCACAAATTTAATTAATTGAAGACACATTAAGTTCTTTGGATTTCTTAACGGTCACATCAATTGCAGTAAATCATATCTAATTTCGCTCAATCAATGGTGTTTAATTTTATAGTTCTAAATCACAAATTACCTCTTGTTCTCTCCATGATCCAATAAATCATACATAGTTGGCCAAACAATTGTAAGCATTAAACACAAAAATCAAACACACAACCAAAGAAAAATCGGAAAAATAGTATGGAATTAAAAATGTGTTCTCAAAACTAGGCTACATCAAAGTCCTAGAAAAATAAAACTAGTTCATAATAAATTTACAACTAACAAACTTGTTCATGAATTGCATAATAAAATTAGACAAAGAGAAAAGAGATATAGGAAGAACAATTTTGTGGAAAAAATTACAACCGAACACCTTGAAAAGCGTGCAGCCAAAGTCAATTCCACTTTCTATCTCCTCTATTCTCCCCGTCTCGTTCTGATTATCACTGACGTCAGCAGCGCCCACGTCAGCGCTCTGATGACGTCACGCCCGCTTCTCTCTTCTTTCCTTGAACTTCGAGCCCACGTTCTTGTCTGACTTGGCTTCTTCTCTGTGTTTCGTTTTTGAGAACGAGCTCTGTTTTTTTTTATTATTATTATTTCTCAGCCGCTAAGAAGCCTTCCTGGCCTTTTTCCCCGTGTGCTTGCTGCCTCTCTTTCTTTTATATATAGCCATATAGGACGGTTAAGTTGGTTATTAGGATTTAATTAATTAATTAATTAATTAATATAAGATTAAGATTAATTTTTTTTAATTAATAATTAACTAATCCAAATTTATAACCAATCCGTACTCATCCTCTTTCTTGAAGTATGTGCTGCATACACAAAATAAAATCAGAATTTAGAATTTAAAAACAAAATAAAATAAATTAGTTTAAATTAATTAAACTAACTAATAATCAAACTGGTTTGATTAAATCCTTTTAAAATTATTTATTGCACTTTTAGCTCAATTAGCAAATTAAAATTTATATTTTATTTTTCTCATGGACAAATTGTAAATTTTAAATTCAACAAACCAATAAAAATAAATAAATCATTCAGTTTGTTTTGTTTATTGATTTTTGCCAAAAATCTTCACATTTTGCATAAAAAATCTTATTTCTTCAAAAATAATTAGTTACTTGAAATCTTATGGAAATAAGATGAATTATAAACAAGATAAACGAATATAAGCAATTTTTATGGGTAAATGAGTACAAATATTTATATAAAAACTACACACATCAACTTTCTCAATTTTAATTGAGTAAATATTGAAACATAATATTTGATATGTTTTTAACCCAACAAAGGTGTCTTTGTTGAGCCAGAGTTTGGGTATTTTCTCAATTATAACCGAAATAGAATGTATGATATTCCCGAAATAATTAACAATTATTTTTGTATAATAATATATGATTATGATTGCACATATTAGTAAATTTGTCTTAATTGATTGTGTGTGTTGCACTAAATTGTGTGTCCAATTTGTAATTGGCATTGGTTATTTGTTTTGTGACCTAACACATATTGTTGGTTTGGGTTCAACCTAATCTAACCTGTTTTGATTTGTATGGTTGAGTTTAAAGTGGATTTGACTTAGTGTTCATGTGCATGTATACACTAGAATATACATGCACATTTGTACACTACACAAAACAAGCAAACACAAAATCATGGGCCAAGCGAGGAGAGTTGGCTGGTTTTCTATGAAGGGAAAGTAGATTTAGGGTTTGGTTTTGTGAGTTCCTAGGAATGCAATTGATTACTTGTGAAATCCTAAGCAAGCTTGTACACGCTCACAGTCAAACTCACCCTTACACTCCATGTCACCCCACATACCACCTCCCCATTCATTCATGGTGGCCAGCCAATATATGAGAAAGAGAAAGAGAGCCTAGTTCATTTGCTTCATTTTCTCTCTTCACTCTTACACTCTCCTACACTCTCATTCACACCCCAAACCCCTCATATCTAGTGATTTGGAGAAGGATCCAATGATATGAAGAGCCAAGGAACAAGGATCTAGCAAGGAGGAGAGGAACAAGAGCAAGCTAGGAGGTGAAGCTTGGAGCAAGAGCAATTGTACTACTTGTCTTCATTTCAAAGGGTGGGTGTCCTTCTACCTATTGCATGTTTCTCTCTTTGATTGTATGTTGGTTGTATGGTGAAGCTCTCATTTGCTTGGCATGATAAGCTAGATTAAATGCATATATTTGTTTATAACTATCAAAAGAAACTAGGTGTACTGGTTGTTAAAGAAGAAGTGTAGTATGGTGGTTGTTTGCAAGAGTAGTTCATTAAAAGATTAATATCATGCAAATAAATTCTTTTCGTTACAAATAGCATATTATATGGTTGATAATTGCTTGATTAAATTTTAGAATGATTTGCATGTGAGTATAAGTAGGAATGTTAGCTTAAAGTTGAAATCTTATAACATAAATTTCTGTTTTGGAAACATATTGTTCATGCATGTTGATATTATAGTAAATGATTTTTAATCTGAGTTTAATGGGATATAATCATACTATAATGTGTTAGGAATGTACCTGGGAAATCTCAATCAAATATATGGTGGTTTACGCTTGTTTGATCTTCATGAAATCAAAATGAGTAATACATGTTATTGTTTTTGCACATATAATGTATCACCACCTTAAAGCATTATAATGAACATAAAAATCTAAATTTTAAGCTTTAGAATCTTTTTATAAGGTTTATTTGTGCTTGAACATCCATAGATTCTAATTTGAATGTGTATAAAGTAGTTAAACTAGCTCTATTATGCACAACAAGTTGTATGTATTCACTCTTTTGGAATATAATTTAATTTTGTGATTAGATAGTGGTCATGTTGGTTATTTGTGCTATTTAGGGGATGAAAATACCTCCATTCCATGCTCGAGTTTGTTGTACATGTTTTGTAATAGTTTGGGGTGGGTCTGGACTAGTGTACCCCTTGAAACGGGTCCGGGAAGAACCCATAAAACAATAGTTTTTGCTCCTTGTGCTTGTTGTTTGGAAATCGAAATTCAGTGTTTAAGGGCTTTAAACCATCTTTTTTGTATAAATATCATGACGGAATTAGTCCTATAGTGTTATGCTAGTGTAGGGTCGCTTAGAGATTAATTTGATCGCCAAACGAAACCTAAATGTCGATTTAATCGTTGTTTTTGGGCTGTCGTTGTTGGCTGATTGTGCTCGTTGTTTGAGCGATTTGCACACCCGTTTAGTGGAAAAATGATACTCATAAAGACCTTTACTTGCTGTTTAATAAGGAAACAATAGGAGCCCTAGGTCCTAACACGATAACACCTAATTTTCGGGGTAGAATAGGAGCCTGAATTGCCTAGAACGCATCGATCGTGGACTGTTTCAGCGTGCAGTCTTGCTCACTGTCCAAAGAGGTTTTGCTCGTTGTTTTGGATCTACAAATCGTCGGGAGTACCATGGAGGAGTGGAAATCAGTGGGACTCGAGGAAAGCTTGGTCGCTACCCAGTGACGTGTTCGGAACTTCAACGAAACGAGCTAAACGACGATCGATGAGAGTTTGATTCACTCTTCTCGTTGGTCAGAGTTCTGGGGCCAAGTTGGGCCGACTCTTGGGCCTGATTGTGGGGCAAGAGGGACCCTATTTAGGTTGGATTAAGTCGTGACTAAATGGCTAAGTTAGTCAACAATATAGAACTAGTCAAGAGTCACCTAGTGGTAGATTTTCACTTGATTCTCATAGAAAGATTGACTAGTTTTTTAACTTGAAATGAATGAATAAATTCTAAGTTATGAACCAATTTTAGAATGATATATCGATCTATAATGAAATGTAAGGTATGAATTACCAATTGGCTAATAGTGTTAAGCAAGTAGATTGCCTAGTGATTCAACCTAGTTAATTCAATTTTAGGAACAATTAGAAGCTAGAACTAAGACTATGGTTAATTAACTAATAGCATCATGTCTATAATAAGAAGCTAGAATTTGTAATGATAAAAGTACCAGAGTCATTAAAATCGGGTAAAGCTAGCAATAACTGAACCGATCTAGTAATTATAGGGTTAACCATATTCACTAGTTCTAGTACTTCTTAGAAGTTTGTGTTGTAGTGATATCGTTGTATGTGCTATTTGTCTCTAAGTCTAGAACGCATTTTCTAGTATGTTGTATGTGATAATAAGAGAACCGGACTAGAACTCTAGAATTTACAATAATCTATAGCCTTGATAATTGGACTCTTGTAATGGTCATGTTTTAATCAGTAGATTAATGGGTGCGTAGTTCTAGAGGCTAGGCGGGCCCAAATCACAAGAAGTGTGATGAGTTATGCCCTTCAGGGAATAGAGGATGGATTAATTAGCCAGATTTATTATTTGTGAAGTATGGTACGCTAGCTCTAGGCCACGTTATTATTGATTCTAAAGATAGACACTAGAAGGGTGTTGTACTCACCTATCAAGAGGACACGTGCGACATTGTCTCATCTGTCAAGGGGACACGTGCGGCGTTTTCTTAACTGTTAATTTCTAAGATCTAGTGTAAGAGGAAGTTTTCTTCGGAAGCTTGGGGAATAGACCCTAAGTACCCATCCAAAGTTCTATGTTGTTTAATGCGAACAAGAAGCAAGAGCAAGACTTTAAGACTCTCAGTGGAGCCAGAGGTTCTACAAGAGCACCTTTATATTCATAATAACTTTTGGTGAGGTCTGGGGGTGGAAACGGCCTGCAGGGTCCAACATTACTAGTGAATATCCAAATCACATGTAGTTGTCCGAGGGCAGAAAAAAAACCATAGGGACCGGGCGGAGCAAACTATTTAAGATGGGGGGTGAAAAAGGCCCGCAGGGTCCGGCACTACTAAGGACTATCCAAATCTCATGTATTTGTCCGGGGGCGAGAAAAGACCACAAAGTCCCAACATAATGACATAATAAAATGACCATTTCCGATTGCAGAGGCGAGAATGGACCGAACGACTGTAGCCTCACCAATCACTAGATAAATGTGAGAAACAGAATTACAAGAGTAGGTTTGCATGCCGAGGGATCGAACCCTATAATCAGAAGAGCGTAAGCTTGATTGGGGAGTATGTAGTATGAGATGCATATGTTTCCAGTCAAGTGTGCATTAGAATAAGAGCATCATGTGCATTTGAGTTGTGCATTAGTTTCTAGGTCATGGCATACATCGACACTTCTGTTTGTATGACTTTCACATTTTCTTTCTGCATTTATTTTGATTATTGATGATTTTGGAGATCGCTGGTTTTATCAGCATTGTGTCAGTTGCATTCAACTGACGTGCCCACAGTTGGTTAATGTGTAGGACCTTCTTGATTATGGGAACAGGGGATTCGAGCTATGTGGAGCATCCAAGAGAAGGATATAGATTTCCGTACATTGTATTTTATTTGATGTAATTCTTGATGTAAATTTTTGTATACAATTGTACATTATAATATTATTGAGGTAATAAAAGTTTTAATTTCCTGTGATTTTACTGTGTTGTGTACTCATTTGAAGTAAAGATTCTGGAGTGTCACGATGTTCCAGTATGGGGAATCAAGGTGCTACACGGCAACACTCTTCTCGGATGCCTCACACTTTTGGCGTGACTCTTCCTCACTTTCTCTTATGCCTCCAGCTTCTGGCATAAATCCTCCCCATCCTTCTTCGCTGCCTCCAACTCCGCCTTAAGCCCATTGACACCCCATTTTCTCCCTCTCAACATGGGAGACATGCGCCTTCAACTCCTTCTCCTCGATAGCATAGAAGTCGACCAAGTGTCCAAAGTGACAAGTCATCTAGGAAAAAGAAGGAAAACTTTTAGTCATTGATCTATAAAGAAAAACATGACAATTACACTTCAGAAATACTAGACATATCGTCATTTGGGCCCAAGCGATATCCAATTAGGACCTCTCCGGTGGCTCCGTCTTCAACCTTTCATGATCAGCCGGAGTTGGGAGATGATGGATGCCATCCATACAAGGGGTGAATTACCAAGAAAGCTTTCATGCTGCTTCATGCTTCAATTGAGAACATGGATGATCTTTCGTACATCACTGAGAATCGTCACAGCCTAGACAATTAGGGGAGGAGGAGCAACACCCGCTACAATAGTAGCCAAGGAAGAACCCCTGCGGCAATGCCAAACAATGCCCCCAAAGGAATCTCCGGGGGAATGGTCAGGGCCGGAGCGGAGGGACCCTACGACATGTTTGCAGCAGGAGTGTGACTCGCCATACTTTTACTCTTTTTTTGCTCGTCGGCCCTCTTGTTGTGATGAGTCTCCCAATCTTCATTCAGGTCATCAAAATACATTCCTACTGTCTCTGCAAAAAGAAATACAAAGGAAAGAGAATTCACAATGCAAATAACAAGAACATCAACTAAGTACTTCAAGTATGAAAGTAAATGAAAGCAGTAAATCATACCACTCTCGAAGAGAACTTTCTCGATGATACCTCATGCACGAGAAGAGCATCACTGAAACTCTTCTCTATCGCTGTCACCGCCAGCTCTGCCTTCAGTGTCGTCAGAACAGTCCTCCTCCATGTCGTAGGAATTCTCCATGGTTCCAGGCTACGGACGATGAAGAACTTCTCCCTCCAACACTTGATCGAGTTGGGAACATCGATCACTCCCAAGGGAAAAGATACCACCACTCATCCATCTTGTTTAACTGAGAAATCTTAAAGTGTCGCCTAAAAACAGTTAGACTCGGCTCTGCTCCAAGTTTATGACATTATAGAACGAATTCCAGCACGTGCCTCCATGCATTCGGCATAAGATGCATCAGACTCAGTCTATACCAATTCAGGACCCTTCTAGCAAAGGGGTGAAGAGGCAGATGAAGCCCGTCGTGGAAGGCATTGCATAGGAAAAAAATACTTGCTGGACATCCTGTAGCATGCGTTAACTTTAGGACCCAGTAAGAGTAACCAGTACTCAGGTGGAATCCCGAAGGCCATCCTAATCATGGGAAGCTCCTCCCTCATGAGGATCATGCTGACAAAT
Organism: Hemerocallis citrina; assembly: GCA_017893485.1. Classification (NCBI taxonomy): domain Eukaryota; kingdom Viridiplantae; phylum Streptophyta; class Magnoliopsida; order Asparagales; family Asphodelaceae; genus Hemerocallis; species Hemerocallis citrina. The sequence continues at coordinate 242,806,969 of CM030364.1, read as the reverse complement.
TCAGCTTCAGTAGCTCAGGCCCGGCTCAGCATAATCCATACCGTTTCGAAGGAAATCCTGAACCACTTTGGGGCACTCTCTGATCAACTCAAGAACAAGGAACAACGGTGTCTCAAGTACACCCCTCAAATTTCTCATTGCTCAACAACCATCTCCGCTATAGTGGAATGACTAGCCACACCTTCCCCTTCTCCACTATAGTAAAACAGCTAAACTCTACATCATCATTGGTCGACGAGAAATGTTGCTCGACGAGGTGAAGTTGGTCGATGGAGTGGAAGACTTGGTTGACGGAGTGGAAAACTTGGTCGAGGAAACAAGCACTGGGTCGGCCAAGCACTAGGTCAATGGGGGCTTGAAGACTTGGTCGATGGTGCATGAGCTCTTGGTCGACGCACACGTTGGTCAACATGCTTTTGGTCGACGAAAGATTGGTTGCCGAACGGGGTGCTTGGTCGGCGGAGTGTTGGTCGACAAAGTTTGAACGTGGTTCGCTGAAATTTCTTGGTCGCCAAAACCCTAGCTCGCCAGGATATTCATCACTGTACGATCACGCCAAGATGTGTGCACAAAGTTTTGGTGGAGTGGGTCGAAGCGAAACCTGCACCCGAACCCAGATCTGCTTTGTTGGTCGTCGAATTCGTCATCGGAGCAAGGGGATCTCTCGCACCGCTTCTCGACCCTTCGATCTACTCGGTGCACGAACACGCGTGTAATCAAGGCTCCCGATTGCGCCACGTCGCCACCCAATCATGCTCGTCCACTTCACTTAGCGGGCGAGCCATCACATGATGAACGACCGAGATCATGCCACGTTGCCACTCAATTACGCTCACCCATTTCACTCAGTGGGAGAGCTCGGGTGCGATGGATGATCCAGATCGTTCCAAAATTCATGCCAGCCCAATAAAAACAATAAAAATCCCAAAAATTAATTTAAAATTTAGAAATTTAGTTTAAAATTCCAAAAATTAAATACTAGATTCAGGAAAATAATTAGAAATTTCCAAAAAATAATTAAAAATTGGAATAGTTAATTAAAAATTCAAGGAAGCAATTATTAATTTGGAAAAAAGTCATTAAAGATTTCAGAAAAATCTGAAAAAATTAGGAAAATTCCAGAAAATTTTGAAAAATTTGGGAAAATATCCACTACCTCCAAGAGCTTCAAACAAGTTTTAGGTATCCTCAATCGTCCCTGAAAGTTAAGCTCGCACTCTAGAATTGTAACGCCCCTGCCCCAGACTCAGACAATTTATACAATTTATTAGACAAATTATTTATAGTATAGTACAACTGTCCACCACAGGCTGCCTCTCAAAAGGTGGTTAACCGGATTGGTGACTCTTGATCATAGGCTATATTATTTATTATTATTTTAATCAATTCTATTCCTGATATGGGATTATTTTATTCAATCTCTCTCCGCATCTTGTGTGCAGAACCGAAGCTTTGATCACGTGGGACCCCGCCACGTTAGTGAAGAGAGGGAGAACAGTAGAATTCAAAGCAGCACAAATCCTCTGGGTGGGCCCCTGCTGATGTCATCAAGACGTCAGCCTCAACAGCAGCAACGCTGCTTTGTTATCAAACCCATGGGGCCCCCATGTTCACTTTATTTACCAAACTGCCATCAGTTTTTAATTTTATATATATATATATATATATATATATATATATATATATATATATATATATATATATATATATATATATTATATCTTTAGAAATTACGGGGTGTTACATACACCCCCCTTTAGAAATCAGCATCCTCGCTGAGTACGGGGCATGCACAATCTAGTGCAGGATTTACTTTCTAGCCGATGTGGAGCATCTACTCTCCTATCCGCCCGACTAATCATGATCCCAGAATTCACCGCCTGATCAATCATAGTCCCGAATTTAATTCAGGCTCGTCTCACTCACCACAGTTCCGAAATCCACCGCCCTACTGGGTCTATAGTCCCGGAATACACCGCCCGACTATATAGACATGCCCCACACTCTGTGTCGAAAGTCGGCTCTGATACCATTTGTAACGCCCCTGCCCCAGACTCAGACAATTTATATAATTTATCAGAAAAATTATTTATAGTATAGTACAACTGCCCACCACAGGCAGCCTCTCAAAAGATGGTTAACCGAACTGGTGACTCTTGATCATAGGCTATATATATTATTTATTATTATTTTAATCTATTGTATTCCCAATATGGGATTATTTTATTCAATCTCTCTCCTCTTCTTGTGTGCACAGCCGAAGCTTTGATCACGTGGGACCCCGCCACGTTAGCGAAGAGAGGGACAACAACAGCATTTAAAGCAGCACAAATCCTCCAGGTGGGCCCCTGTTGACGTCATCAAGACGTCAGCCTCAACAGTAGAAACGCTGCTTTGTTCTCAAACTCGTGGGCCCCCCATATTCACTTTATTTACCAAACTGTCATCAGTTTTTAATTTTATATATATATATATATATATATATATATATATATATATATATATATATATATATATATAATATCTTTAGAAATTACGGGGTGTTACAAGAACTTTGAAACATGGTAAACTGCTCCTCGAAAGCTAAGAAAATCGTCCTTCGGAAGTGTGGGACTTATGATAATGGTAAACCAAGGTCGTACTATTCTAGCACAAATCTTAAAGCTTCTAAAGACAGATTAATAGTAATGGACCTCCCTAAGAGCATCCATAATCGTTTGAGGTAAAAAATGGCAAAATGCATATTTTAGCTTTCCATTTCGATGAAATGCTGCAGTTGTCAAAAGGCAAAAAATGCATATTTTCGTTAAAAATGAAACAAAACGAAACATGATGTTTCGTCTGTGATTAAAAAATCATTTATATAGTCAGAAACTGAAAAATATTAATAAAATATACGGGACGGAAAAGAAAAAAAAATTGCAAAATAACTGGACGAAACAAGTTTCGTCTGGGTTTTAAGGTGATTTTTTTTGCAAAAAAAATTGCTAAAACATTTTTAAAATTTCAAAAACAATTTATAAATTTGCAAAATATAATTAAATAATTGCACCCAGTAACCAATGATGGTAATTTGCAAATTTTTTTTAAAAAGAAAATGGGACCCAATGGCCTAGACAAAACATGATGTTTTGTCCAGCCATTATATGCATATTTCTGGGTTTTTTTTAAAAATTATATATATATATATATATATATATATATATATATATATATATATAATTCAGACGAAACATCATGTTTCGTCCGATTTTTTAAAAAATATGTAAATAATCCAGACGAAACATCATGTTTCGTCCTCTATAATATGTATTTTGCTATGTCCATTGCTATTTATACCTTTCTACTGTAGCGGAATTGGTAAAAAATGGCAAAATAGTTGACGAGTGTGTCGGCTACAATGTCCAAAATGCATAAAATGGCCAAATGGCAAACAACTGTGCGTTCTCTAACATGACCAGGCCTTCTCCAGGCTCACTAACAAGATAGCCCGCATTTAAGCCCATTAAAAGCAAGTAAGACCACTAAGAGAGACACCCAGCCCAGTAGGGGTGTAAGTAAAATCTCTTATCCCCGACAAGAGAGTAACTAATTCTATCTCTTAAAGGGAAAAATCTATAAAAGATAGCAAATTCTAGTCAATCTTCTAACCGATTCTCATGCCTATAAATATCCCCCCCTCAATTATTCAGGGAAGATCTCTACTCTCACTTTCTGCTCTCAAACTCTCTCTCTAGTTCTGACTTGAGCGTCGGAGGGTCTATCGCCAGAGTCAATCCCGGTGTTTCAGACTTTTTTGCAGGTCCAGCGGCTGCTTCAGCAACCGTCGTATCCTAATCCATGTGCTCTTTCAACGATCAAGATTCAATCTTACGAGCTCTAACCACTTTTCACGGCGACCATCAAATGTCAGATCTTTAGTAGTTTCCTTTAAAATATAAACTCACTATCTGTTTGCTCCCCACACTAAAATAAGCAGTAACAAACAATGTGAAATAGAGTAAATAACTAATGTAGGTTGTCAAGTCTTCAATATTAAAACAAAAAAAGCTCAGTTTGGAACTTACTTACTTTCAGTCTTTCATGCCTACGAATAAGAAGCCAAGAAGCCAACCGTAGATCAAACATTAGCTGAGACGTCTGATTTCTTTTTTGAGTTTTTGCGACAATAGAAATAGCATGCAGTCCTGATTTAAGCTCATCATCTAAAGTTCGTAAACCATTCGATGCAGCTTCACAAGGCTCTGTCCGTCAAACTTGGGAAAAACGACTTTTAGATTGAAATGGGTCTCATCTGCACCATCCGTGACAGCAGCATCACCAGCATGCTGGTAAGAGACATCTTCAATTTCTAAAACGCTAGCTTCCAAAGAAGATTGCAGCTTTTGCCTCATTCTATTGCCTATAGATAGCAAAGCATTGGCTCCTCGTGAACCTATTTATGTATGACTTCTTACGACTGACGCCACTAGAAGTCACTGCAAATATAATAATATTTAAGAACAGTAATACCCATAAAAAGATTTAACTTACATATATATTAGTCACAACAGAACTTTACATCGAATAAATTGTGATGAATTATTGTCTGCTTCATGTTTTGCATAATCATACCCCTTTCTGTATCCGAACAGGAGCTCGTGTATAGAAACATTTGAATTTTTTGCCGTACATGACCCACTTTTTGAAAATATTTGGCGCTCTGACCCACTTTCGAAAATAATTAGCGATCTGATCCAGTTTTGGACACATCTGCAATAAACGTTATTGGGAAAAACGGTATAGGTTATTTGCAAGCCGTTTTTTTCAATAACGGCATCTATTTTTTAAAAAAAGTGTCATTCCGTTTTTTGGAGTAACGGCATAGATTATTTCGACAGCTTATATTCTCCATTTTGAGAAAAAATGTCAAGTATGAAAACCTTATAATAGATGCCGTTTTGAAAGAACGGCATTCTCAATACTGATGTCGTTATTTTGAATAACGGCATCAGTTATTTACTTTGTTTGCCTATAAACAGTGGGCCTCTCTTTTCACTTCCCTTTTCTCAATCGATCTGCTCTCTCTCTCTCTTTCTCACTCCCGAAACCCACATACCCTAGATCCCTAAAACAAAAAATCCCATGTATTGGAGTGCTCTCAAACTTCATATATCCTACCTCCTCACTCTCACTCTCATCTCATTCCTAATCCACGACGTATTTTCAAGCTATCCAAGATACGGTCTTATTTGAAGGTATTATTATAACTATATGTTTGATATGTATTTATAGGTTATGCTTATGAGTAGTTAATGACTTGAATATGTTTGAATTTTTATGTTTAGGTATAGAAAATGATATCCCTATTTGGTTATATTTTGGGGGTGAAATAATTAAAGATCCGAAGATTGGATATTGTTATAGCGATGTTGAACCGTTCATTATTTGGGCTCCCCGCAACTTTATACACTCACAACTAATAAATAATATATTTAAAGTCACTAATTGGGATATAGCTGAATTGAGTGTCAAAATCAAAGCCTGTTATGCTGCCGGTAAAGGGGAAGGGCAATATTTCATGGTGGTTCCCGTAGATAATGATAATTCTCTGAGGTCCATGATTGATAGGACACTTGATCCAAATTGCAGTTGGAATACATTGAAGTTATATATTGACCAAATGAGGCTTCCAAATACTAGGCAAGTTGTTATTGAAAGTCCAAGGCGCTCCCCGAGTTTGAAACCATCTGCCGAGTCACATGCAAGAATACCAAATACAGAAGAAGACATTAGCACAACTCCAACAGAATCTATTACCACCGAATATGAGCAGGTACATCCGTTGACCTTGACACAAAATATTGTCCGCACCGACATGGTATTGCACGACTTTGACAACGCCGTTGTAAATAACAATTTGGTAGAAGAGTAAGAAGATGAAGATCAGGGTCTTTAAGTTGATGAGGAGGTGGATGCCGATGAAGCTCTGGTTAATGATGTCAACGTCGATGTGCCAGTTAACAATGTGGTGTTGCCAAATCAGTCCGTTAGTGCAACTGTACATGAGGTTCAATCGAGTGAATGGATGTCTCGTGCGATCATACATGAACATGCACAGTCTTCCGTCGACTCTTCCAACACGGATCAAATCTACATAGGTCAAATATTTCCAACTAAAGATTCTATACAACATCAAGTGAAGATGTACTCCGTGAAGAACCATTGAGAATTGTTGAGGAAATCGACCCCCGGTTTATACTATGTCAAATGTAAATACGCACCCATCAACCATTCAGCCGAGGAGATTGTAGAAAATCCGGCACTTCTAAATGTAGTGGGTTGTCCTTGGCGATTGCGTGCAATTATTCCAAAAGGCCGTAATTATTTTGTGGTAAAGAAGCTTTTGAAGGTTCGCACACATGTGTAAATCCAACATTGAATCAAGATCACAGGAAAATTGATTCTACGATTATATCGACGGTCATATTGAATGTTGTGAAGGCACGACTAGGAATAACATCAAGAGCCATAATTGAGATAGTCAAGGTTCAGTTCAATTACACAATTTCATACTGGAAAGCTTGGAAGGCCAAACATAAAGCAATTGAGCGATTATACGGTTCCTTCGAAAAAGCATATACTAAATTGCCCTATCTTCTCAATGCTATTAAAGCATCAAATCCAGGGATGACCGTACATTGGGCCAAGATTATGACCGGTCTGGCCGAAAAAACTTTTAAATGATGTGTAAAATCTATCCGTATAGTTACCACGTGTTTAGACATTGTTGAATTTTATGAACATTTGATGTAATATATGGTAATGTAATCAGCTGAATCTGAGATATATGTTTGTGATGTTCAATTTTTTGTGAAATGACTGTGCATTTGATGAATAGCCAAGCATGTTTTTTTTTCAAATGATATGTAAGAGATGACGTTTTTCAAAACGTGCACAAAACATGCACAACTGATTACTTAAGAGATGCCTTTTTTTCAGAATAACGGCATCCTTAAGAGATGTCGTTATCCACAGAAACAACTATGAAGTTAGATGGTTTGGCAGAATTTCATTTCCCTCGAAATAAAAGACTCAACTGGTACCGTTTTTCAGAATAACGACATCTTTAAGAAATGCCATTATTCAGAAAACGACTATGAAGTTAGATGGTTTGGCAGAGATTCATTTTCCTCGAACCAAAAAATTCAACTGGTGTCGTTTTTCCGAATAACGACATTCTTAAGAGATGTTATTCTGAATAACGGTATTCTTAAGAGATGTCGTTATTCAGAGAAACGACTGTGAAGTTAGATGGTATTGGCAGAGCTTCATTTCTTTCGAAATAAAAGACTCAACTGATGCCGTTTTTCATAATAACGGCATCATTTTCGTTGGTGCCGTTGTTCTGAAAAACAGTATCAGGTTAGATTATAATACATACCAACTTGTACATGTTTTGTACTGATGTTGTCGTGGCAAATAACATTACAGGTAACAGATGTCGTTATTGCAAATAACGACATCTGTTACTTATAAATTACAACTAAACCATATGCAGTACTTCATAACTCGAATATTTTCAGACTTCAATTTTACAATGAACAACATATGCAAGTACGACCCCAAGATTATATATATATATATAGAATTAATACATCACTCGAATTGCATCATTTCTTTCGAGTTTGCTTCAAAAAATAAAAGCACAAAAAATTACAAAATATCCAGTACTTCAAAACATATCAAAATATAATAAAATTATACATTCAAAATATATCTGATGTGATTGGGCCATTCAAAGCTTAGAAAATTACAAATTTAAATATTCAATACTAACTAGGCGTATAGTGTTGCGGCTTCCTCCTTTTCCGAGCTGGGACTTTCCTCCTACTTTCGGCAATTTCTTGTGTCGCAGATACACTGGGCCCGACATCTTCTTCATGCACTGCTTTTACTTCTTCAATCTCTCTTGATGCTAATTGACTTCCTAAAGGAGGGAAACGAACACATTTACTCCATCGTGGCAATTTTGAAGGAGAAGCTCCCGAATGTGTAGATGACCTGGGTGGAGATTGATCTTGTCTTTGTGGTGGTGCAGCAGGAGGTTCAACTTGTCTTGTTCGTGGTGGAGGAGGTTGAGCTCGGGTAACACTTGCTCAGGGTGGTTGAGTGGGAAGTTCGGATGAGGGAAAAAGAGCAGCAAAGCGCAGACCGTCACCAACCTCTTCAAGTGAGGTACGACATGGATGGAGGATTTCTCTCGCTAACTCCTTACAAGCCTTCGAAGTGTTGCTCTTCAACACACGAGCACATTTCCTTGTAATATCCCATGTGTTGTCAATCTACAATACCAACGAAATAAATTAGTAGTAAACCAAACTTTTTTAAACAAATAAAAGCAAAATGTGTACGAAAAAATTAAATTCATATTTGTTAACAATAACAAAATTTTACCATTATTCGGTACACGGACGCTTTGGGTTGATACATAGGTTGCGACGTGAAATGTGTCAGTGGTGGTTCTACTTGGTGCCTAGGTATCAGCATTTGGATACCCGCGGGGATATCCATTCTTGAGGCAATATACAACCGTGTAATACGACGGTACCACGCCATGTAGGCTATTTGCAACGAATCGTCGTACGGTGCAATTCCTTCTACCACCGAATCATACTTCCTCTCATTCCAACATGCTACATGAGAGCAGTGGTGATCGGCTCAATCCATATTTGGCAATCAACCTTGATCGATAATATTGTAAAGTCTTCGGTCATACATTGTCTATTCTGGGATGGGCTGTTGTGCATTGAATTGGTGGAGGACTCGGTCGGCGTAATAGAACCCCACGACTGAGAAATTTACATGTGGAGCTCGTGTCAATCAAAGTTGATTATTGTTCGTGCATAGTGGAGGTAGACGTTGTAGCCTTTCATCCATGTACGGTGTCCAATTGACGTACTCTTCCCTAAGATGGTCGAGTTCATCCCTATAATACGTCAACACACCATATGGGTTATCTCTCCATGTGAGTTTACCCGTCCAGTACACATCTAAAGGAGCCCTAAACACTGGATTCTCATGAAGCACACTCCAATTATTTGAAAGAACAGTTACTCGCGGTCGGCCGAGGTGTATTCATTCCCAACACCAAATTTGCAATAATCCCATCGGTCCCGTCATTTGGATCGACCCCATCGAACAATTGCACAAGACACGGTAGAGAGAGGCCAAAGTCGCACTTCTCCAACTATATCGCCCGACTCTATGTATGTCGGCAATCAAGGGAAGGTACATTAAATGGACTACATCACCGAAAGAATTAGGAAAGAGAATACCTCCGAGCATCGACAAAAGATATGCCCGCGTGTAACATTGAAGATCGAGGTCGGTCGGTTCGTCTACCAAACTATTATTGAACTGTGTAAAGAGCCATGAACGTCGGATTGATTCCTCAACGAATACACCTCTATTATCCTCGTCAACCTGCTTCCCAAGATAATCTCTAACCAACATTACTTTATTGAAAAGCAGGTTTCCGGTGACCGCCACCCCATCGATTGGAAGACCCGATATGACGGCTACATCTTGTAGCGTGACCGTCATCTCACCAACGGGTAGGTGGAACGTTTGTGTCTCCGGTCTCCATCGCTCCACAAGAGCGGTAAGTAATGAATGGTAGCATTTCACTTTGGCCAACATGGACATTCCATAGAACCCGCACTTTACCAAATAATTTTGTATTCGAACGCGCGTTGGCAATATGGTGTGCATTCGGAAACTCATTTTCTCGACATCTCCATTCCACACCGCCTGCGGCCTATGATCTTGTTGCAAATAGAGTACGGATGGGTCTAAAGGACCCGGGTGTCCTTGTAGTGCGTGCGAAGATAAAGATGAAGCACTCACGTCATGGGAAAAAGATGGTTGTGTAGGATCCATTTATCTGTGAACATAAAAAATAATGTGTCAAGAAAAATATTAATAAACGATGATGTATGGAGATAATCAAATTTGTAAGCCATGTTTCTTTAACAGAATTAATAATCGATGTTTGAAGATAACAACAACTTCTCAATACTCATATCGAATTACTACTCATAACAATCACCACCACAACATCTCCACACACTACATATCTATGTATATAAACAAATCTCATATCAATACCCATTCATACATACCGAACTATGAATATAATGATTAGAAATATAGCAATTCTAATGTATGACCATTTATCCATCAATGTCTAATATACAACATTGCCATTTTTAGACTACATCATCGACGACAATCCTTAGATACCGATATAGCTCATCCACATCTCACATAGATGAATCTCATTTCACATATCTAATATTTAAATGAATCTAATCTACATTTATTATACTATACTACCAACATAGCTTTCATTCATCAAAAAGTACATTTCACACATCATCAACAACAATCTTTAAGTACATTTCATATATTTACTACTTAGATGAGTCTAATCTACATCTCTTGTACTATGCTACCAATATATATAGCTCCCATTCATCAAAATGAATATTTTAAAATAAATTTAGGGATTTACAATACTTACCACAATTTCAAATTTCGGAAGAGTTGTAAAGGAAATAAGGGAATCACAATTAAGGTTTATATATGGGTATTTAATTGTTTTGTTTCGGAAAAAGCACTACAATACTTGGAATTTTTTATTTTAGGGATCTAGGGTTTGTGGGTTTGGGGAGTGTGTGAGAGAGAGAGTAGATCAATTGAGAAAGGGAAAGCGAGAAGAGGGGGTCCACTGTTTATAGGCAAACAAAGTAAATAACTGATGCCGTTATTTAAAAGAACGGCATCAGTATTGAGAATGTCGTTCTTTCAAAAAACGACATCTGTTATAAGGTTTTCATACTTGACATTTTTTCTCAAAATGGAGAATACAAGCTGTCGAAAATCAAAATAACCTATGCCGTTACTCCAAAAAACGGCATGACACTTTTTTTAAAAGTAGATGTTGTTATTGAAAAAAATGGCTTGCAAATAATCTATGCCATTTTTTTCAATAACATTTGTTGCTGACGTGTCCAAAACTGGGTCAGATTGCTAATTGTTTCTGAAAATGGGTCAGAGCGCCGAATATTTTCAAAAAGTGGGTCAGTACGGCAAAAATTCGAAACATTTATGCACACAATTTTTGTTTTCATACTAATAATATTTATAACAACAGTCTATAGGTTCAATTCAGAGAACACATTGTTTTCAAACTTGCTAATATTTATAACAACAACCTATAAGTACAATTCAGAGAATACGTTGTTTTTAAACTTATATATACATACATATACATACATTTTATAATCGGTGTCAAATTAATTGTCAATATAGCTGTGGTCAATAGAGGATCTGATGACCTAACTTGTATTACCCAAATTTTCCTAGAATGTGGTAGACCATTAAGAAGGAAGCGAAAGATGGTGGGTTATAGGAATTACTTTCGCCTTTGCGGCACAAATAAAGCAAACAGACAATTCTGAATATGTAGGCAAGGTAATGCCATGTTAGACTCCTAATTATAAACAAATAAAAAATGGGTACTTGTACGAGAACATAATTCCAACATATCACGGGAAAACTAGGGTTGCGTTTAGTTTGTTGTTTTGAAAACAGTTTTCTGAAAACAGTTTTCTGAAAACAGTTTTCTGAAAATGGAAGTGTAAAAGCTGTTTGGTAATAATTTTTTATGAAAACAGTTTTTTGAAAATGAGAGTATAATGTATGTATAGATTTGGTTGTATGTATTTACTGTATACAGTATATATACTCTGATACATACATATTGTATACATATACATACATACTGATATGTAATAATATAAAATATTTTATTATAATGAACATATTTAATAATATACATATATATAATAATATATAATAATTATAATATATTTAAATTATTTTTTTGATGAAACGGATAGAGTCGAAAGACTCTAGCCATGCATTAATAATAATCAATTACAATAGGAAGGTCTTACAAGATGTAAAACAAATAAATTAAAGCCGCTATATCTAAAAAGGAGCCACAATATTACAGATCAAGAGACAATAGCCAAAAAATAATACAGATCGAGACAGAGACTGCACCCAAACCGACGCACAGGCTAAGCATCGAGCCACACGGAGCGAGCAGGAAAGCTGCGAGTACCTCCGAAACGCTCTCCCTGCCATAGCAGCAACAAGGGGATGAAACGAACCAACAAAGAAGGGAAAACGGAGCGCTACAAGAAGCCCCGCACCTGAGTACTGAGGTCAGAAACCCACAAAACCAACAACAGCAATAGGCAATGCATATACAACACTGTGGAAACAATATATAGGCCATAACCAAAAGCTCCACAAAAGAAGAACAAATAGCAAGAAGAAGGCAACTAAAAGAGCAACAGAACATAATACACCATTACACAAAGTATTCAACCCGACAGATAAACATATGCACGAGGCAAAGAAAACAGACTAAAGCCTTAGACAGCCAAGAAAATAAAACAGAACATAGTACTCCCTCATACAAAAAGCCCAATATCGCAGATACTCCGACAGCTTCCATCAAAGAAGAACACAGCAACAATGCAGACCAACATACTGTAAACCTCTAAGAACAATGAGCAGGTGAAGAGAACGTTCAAGTTGAGAACAGAACTAATCAGTCCACACTGGAGCAACACAAAAGATATAGATCGAAGTAAACTGGAGTACCACACTGGAATGCGAGGGGAGAGAAACCAGACCCTTAAACCACAGTCATACACCTGACTGTACCAAAAGCAGGCAAGCCCAAAAAGAACGGCTACCAAAAGCAAACTAAAGGTAGTACTGCTAACCCATCAATCCTGCATACAATAAAACGTCAAGGAAAAGAAAGACGCTAATCACCACCGCTATAACCCAAAATAGCTACAAGAAATAGATAGAACGGGCTGCTAAAAAGGTGCAAATAAAGAAAAGCACGCTGCAACATCAGAGATCGAGGAAAAAAACCATCCAGATGAGAGAAATAATTAAATCGCATTGAGATTAATAAGGCAAACTGAAGCATTCTCTAGGCGCTCAACCAACAAAGCATCTCTAGCTTCTAATTTTAAAGAGGAAACCCAAAACTTGAATAAGTACAAGAACTCGTTTGCTAGCGAACGAGAGGAGGAGTAATTTTGACGAAATAATCTGTTATTCCTTTCCTTCCAAATTAACCATAATGTAATTTGAAATGATAGGATCCACGACTTGTGGAAAGCCCGATTAGGGGGGCGCTTCGTCCAGCAGTCAAACAGACTGAGAGGAACGTTGGATGCTTCCCAAGCAAGGACAGAAATTTTCCAAAGAGAACGCGAGTAGTCGCATTCTACAAGCAGATGATTACCATTCTCGGACACCGCATCGCACAGGGGGCATAACTGCCCCCATGCAAGATTTTTCTTATTGAGGTTATCAACCGTAAGAAGTTTATTGTTAAGGGCTAACCACACCAATATTTTAACATTCAAAGGTGCGCAAAATTTCCAGACCAGGTCGTAGAAAGGACAAAGAATACCTCTAAAATTAAGAAAACGATAGAAAGAACTGACAGAGAAATTCCTCGACGAATTCCAACGCCAAAAAATTTCCTCTTTGTCGTACCACACCGCATTGTTGAGAATGTCGATCAGACAATCCCAATCCGGGGCTAAAAGGGGAGGAAGATTGGCAGATAGAGGAATCGACCATTCCCTAAGACCATCAATGATGCTAAGGTAGTCTGACACCAATGCCAGAGGGTTGGAAGCCAAATGGAAAATAGTTGGAAAAGCGGAGGCTAACGAAGAATGACCGATCCAGCTATCGGTCCAGAACTTAGTCCTGGAACCATCGGCACAACCGTGGCTTAAACCACATAAAAAAGCCGCTGCCGCTTTCCAAATGCCTTTCCAAAAAGGGGATGCCAGTCTATGAGGTTGTTCTGGAAATATCCACCAATCATTGGGACCAAAGTAATTGGATTTGGCACATTTGATCCAGGGGAGATCCTCAATTTTGAGAAATCTCCAAATCCATTTGCCAAGTAAAGCAAGGTTTTGGTGTCTAAGGTCTAAAACCCTCAGACCTCCCGCGATTTTCGAGGTGCAAATGAATTTCCAGTTACAAAGATGCGATCCGGGATTGTAAATGGAAGAACCAGACCAGAGGAAATTGCTTCTGACCTGATCAATTCTTTTGATCACCCAAGATGGGAGGAAGTAAAACGTCATCATGTATAAAGGAATGGAGGATAGAACTGAATTGAGCAGAATTAATCTGCCACCGCGGGAAAGTTGCCTCCCTGACCATACCGACAGTCTGGATTCAACCTTATTGATCATGGGGGACCAATCCGATTTATGAAGTTTACCCCACCTCGGAGGAATGCCCAAATACGTAACAGGGAACGAAGCGACCGGGAAATTAAAAAATTCGGAGACTTCGTTCTGCCTGTTGGGAGAACCTCCCAACCAGACAACAGACGATTTATGAAAATTGATAGAAAGACCTGAGGCTAGCTCAAAACAATATAGAAGAAGTTTCAGATTTCTGAGGGTATGAGAATTAGGTTTGGCCAGTATGATAGTATCATCGGCATACTGAAGATTCAGAACGCCATTGAAGAAACGGGATCCACCCAGTCCATCGATAACCTGGGCTTCCCAAGCATTGCGGAGAAGCTTGCTGAACACATCTGCTACCAGTGAGAATAGAAGGGAAGAAAGAGGGTCACCTTGCCTGAGCCCACATTTGATCTTAAATTTGTGACCCTCCGATCCGTTAATGAGAATGGAAGAAGTCCCCGCAAAAAGACTGGATTTGATCCAAGCAATCCACTTGGGGCCGAACCCCCTGTGGCTAAGAATATCGAAGAGGAACTCCCAACAAACGTTATCGTAAGCTTTCTGAAAATCCAGTTTGAGAAGGATACCCTCAGACTTGGAATTATGACAAAAGGAGATAATTTCTTGGGCCGCGGCCACGCTATCAAGAATGAATCTATCCTTAATGAAACCCGATTGGGCCGGATCGATAAGTGGAGAAATAGCTTCTCCAAGCCTAGCCGAAAGGACCTTCATAATAATTTTGAACGTGGTATTGATGAGGCTAATCGGCCTGAAATTTGCCACCGTGTTCGCTCCTAAAATTTTAGGGATAAGAACTATATGCGCGTAGTTAATGCAGTCGAAAGAGAAAGAACCAGAATGAAGGTCAGTAAACATCCGGGAGAGGTCATCTTTCAACCAGAACCAAAACTTTTGGAAGAAAAGGGCCGAAAAACCGTCTGGACCAGGCGCAGCGTCGCTTTTTAAGGCGAAAACCGCGGCTTTGATTTCGTCCATAGAAAATGGTGATTCAAGAGAAGAAAGATCGTGAGGCACCTCCCCATATAGTTGATCCCAATCCAGGCTCAGGGTCCGAGGTTTGGGGGATCCAAGGAGGTTTTTATAGAAAAGGAGGAAGGAATGGTGAATATCCTCGATAGAAGAGAGGTCCATCCCATCTTGAGAAATAGTAGAGATGTGATTACATCTCTGTCTGTGGGAAGCAAAATTATGAAAGAAAGCTGTATTGCAATCTCCCTCCTTGAGCCACCGAAATTTGGCTCTTTGAGCCCATTTCAAATGGTCTTGATGAAGGAGATTCGAGTATTCCATTTTGCAAGAACGTCGTTCATTGAACAAATCAATCGAGATAGGGCCATGCTCCTCCATTTTATCAATAGAATCAATGGTGGATAGGAAAAACTTTTTAAGAAAATTAGTGTTGAATTGCCTGTCGTTGCGCCAAATCTTGCAACCGAATTTGATCGCATGAAGTTTGAGAAGGATGGATCCCAATCCGGAAGATCCTGAAATCGCCGAAAGGCATTCAATGACCAGGTTAACAAAAACCTGGTCTTGCAGCCAGAATTTTTCAAATTTGAACTGATGCTGGCGAGGGAAAAGAAAATCAGAGTGAAGCGTGATAGGAACATGGTCAGACGAGGGGTTGGGTAATGCTTGAGCAAAAGAGTTGTGAAAACGGTCAATCCATTCATTGGACACCAAGAAATGATCGAGCTTCGCCATCGTGGGTTGATGGCGAAGGTTAGACCAAGTGAAAGATCTACCCGACAAGGGAATGTCATGCAATTGTAAAGATCTGATGCAATCGTTGAACCAATGATTGCCATAAGACGATGGACTAGATCTATCCGCGGCGAATCTAGTAACATTAAAATCACCACAAAATAAACACAAACCATTCGAGAAGGGGAGAAGTGATTGGAATTCGATCCAGAAAAGTGGCCGGCCTACGAAAGAAGATGGGCCGTAAACGGAAATGACCGTCAGAATGGAATTAATTGGAATCCACAATAGTTGAACAACGAGGAAATAATTGAGGCGTTTAATAGAGATAACCTAAAAAATGGATTCTTTATAACCAAAGAGGATCCCCCCTCGCACCTAAGGCGTCTAAAGAGATCCACTTCGAAATAATGTTACTTCCTATCGACCTTAGGATCGAAGGGGAGAGGAACTCAAGTTTAGATTCTTGGATGGAAATGAGATCACAGCGAGAAGAAGAAATCATTTGGTAGATCGATCTTTGTTTATTGGGACAATTAAGTCCCCTAATGTTCCATGAGAGTGTAATCATTAAAAACCCTTGAACGCTCTAACTCTAGATCTTTCTATGTCTCTAATGGTAAAAGCTAGAGACGATGGAGAAGAAAGAGGCCTAAAGCCTAATGCTAACGAGTTGGAAATAAGCTCACTATCAGAACAATGTTCGAATTGTAGGTGAAAAATCGAGCCTAGAGGCGGACTCTCAGATCCAACCCCAGAGCCTAACGAGCAAGATACCGATAGAGGCTGGTGGAAAAAAGCATCTGATTTGGCTCGTAACCGAGCACTAGAACGGATGACACGGGGATTGGAGTTCGAGGCCGAAGCAAGGCGATTTCTGGAAATACTCTTGATCGGGATTGAGGAGGATAAGGGACAGGCATCTGAAGCTTTTGGGGTTGAAAGGGAGCAAGAGGGAGACACAGCCAGCAGGGGGTAGCTGGGAGGAGGGTCGATCGTCGATATCGAAGAGGGGAACAATCCAGTAAAGAAATTAGCGCCAACTAAAGGCAGATAAACACCTAACGATGCGTGCATCGCTATCATAATGTCAGGAGATATGGTACTTATCCCTCTAGCTAAAAGAATGATAGGGAAATAGCAGCTCGGTTGGTGGACAAACCTGCTGAAGAAATCACAAAAACCCACCAAAGTCAAAGAAAACGATTGCAATCTAAACGATACAGCAAAAGAGAAACCATAAACCACAATAGAACGTACCTTACGATTGGCAAGATCCTTCTTGCAATCCTCTTCTTCCTCCTCCAATAGATTATCAAACTCAGTCCAAGATGATGCTTTTGATGACTTATCACTTTTGACCTTAATGAGAGGCAGTTTAGGATCAGCCGAAGTAATGGCGGGAAAATGAGCTTGCTTTTGAAAAAGTTGCCAATCAGACTCAAAGTGAGGATTGACTTCCCATTTGGGCCAATCAGAACCCGAAGTCGAAAGCTTGTAGGCAGAGGGAGAAGCCTCAGCTGGTAGTTGCCCAAGGGAGGGAGATGGCTTAACTACACACTTCTCGGCTGAAGGTAACGTGTGAACGATCGGAAGAGGGGTAGGTTTGGGAACGGATTTAGCCGACTGTGAAGATTGGAGATCAGGATTGATCCAAACTAGATTCGGAGGTTTGGCAAGAGAAATCTTCGCCTTACTAACAGGGATCAGAGATTTGTTCGAGACGTGGAATTTTTTCTTCGCCGAGGACTTGCTAGGAGCTTTCCATGGAAATCTAGAGGAAGAACCAGAACCAGGATGAAAAGAAGTGGGAGAAGGTGAAGGCAAAGCAGAGACTTGATGATGTATAGAAGCAGTACCCTTCTCTGAGCCAGCCGAGAGAGAGGGGCTGTGGTATTGAACAGTCACCGGAAAAGAAACAAGACCGTCCTTCAGAACAAATGCCTCAGTGCGCTCTTGGCGATCAGGAATCTCAAAGGTAGCTTCAACTTGCATACAACCCGAAGCAAGTTTAGAAGCAGAAGCAATACTAGTAATTTTACCCACACATTTCACCAGATCGCTCATCCGATGCAGAGTGTCGCAAAACGGAGGCAGGCCCAGAAGAGTAACAATAGCAGGGCTCAGATTTGGAGCTGATATGAAAGGAGACGCTTGAACCCATTTTCGAAGATAGCGAAATCGAACCAATCGATAGCGAAGAGTTTTCTATTAAATCTTGAAGTAACTTAGGGGAGGGACAGCGAATCACTATGTCACCGTTAGAGCAAGTGCTAAGATACCAGTCCCAGTCCTTCACATTACAAGATATACTGAGAAAGGAGTTGAGGGTGAATATGGGGATTGTAACGTCCCGCCCCAATACTCAGACAATTTTAATATTTTTTTAGAATACAAATTAGATACTATGTAGTACAACTGCCCACCACAGGATGCCTCTCAAAAGGTGGTTAACCGAATTGGTGACTCTTGATCATTGGCTAATAGTATTTATACTCAAATTAGTTCTTGTAAACCTCCCATGTGGGACTAAATTCTCAAATTCTTCTCAATTTTCTCAAATCCTGCGCATACCAGTCGACTACTACGCATACCAGTCGACTGTTCGCTCTTTAGAAATCTGGGGTATTACATACACCCCACCTTTAGAAATCAGCGTCCTCGCTGAGTACGGGACACACATCTAGTGTAGGACCGCCCTTTCTAGCACCCTGCCTACTTTCGTGAATACCCCACGAAGCAAATACCGGAGACTCATCTCCCTGCCGTGTATCAAATACACCCGGTGTGTCGAAAGTCGGCTCTGATACCATTTTTAACGCCCCGCCCCAATACTCAGACAATTTTAATATTTTTTTAGAATACAAATTAGATACTATGTAGTACAACTGCCCACCACAGGCTGCCTCTCAAAAGGTGGTTAACTGAATTGGTGACTCTTGATCATTGGCTAATAGTATTTATACTCAAATTAGTTCTTGTAAACCTCCCATGTGGGACTAAATTCTCGAATTCTTCTCAATTTTCTCAAATCCTGCGCATACCAGTCGACTGCTACGCATACCAATCGACTGTTCGCTCTTTAGAAATCTGGGGTATTACAGAGATAGTACCACCACTGAAGGAGATGGCCCCATACGTATCAAAAGATTTCAACCGATCCGAAAGATCAGAACTAGGGATAAAGACTTGTAAGACGATCGGCTTGGAGGGGGAGCAGTAGAGGAGACCTTGGAAACAGGTGGGAGAACGGGTGGCTCGACAAGGCGATTGGTAAGCGGAGGAGTGGGGAGGATCGGCGACTTGGAAGATGCTTTTTTGATGTTCGAAACTGAGGAAGAACCAGAAGACATCTTGCGTTGTAAAGCCGGGAAGTCGATAGCCGTAAGAACTTGTTCCGAGATTGGAACTCCGATGGAAAGCCCCAGCATTCTTTGAAGGGTAAAACATTTGGGTCGAGAATGACCATCTTTTAAACAAAAAAGGCACTTCATATCAGCCGCATAGAATTTTTTAATGTGGCCAGCTTGAAGGCAACGGAAACAGATGATGGGGGAACGCAGCGAACAGTGTTTCGGTAGGGAAGAAGATGAAGAGAACTTAGAGGGGATTTGGCAGGATGAGGGGAGAAGGAAGCTTCCGGGATGCTTCCTGATCCTGGGCCAAGAGGGATCAGCCAGCTTCGGCCCACCAACAGCCAAAAGTTCACTATTATTTCTTTTTTTGGGTTTTTTTACCACTTGGACCCATGAGAGCTCCATGGGCCAAAACGAAATCAGAGAACAAAAATGGCCCAAAAAACTCAAAAGACTCACCGTAGAGGAAAAATGGGGGGCACTTAGCAGCCTCTTCAGCGGGAACTCTACCAGTTCCGAAAGGAGCCTGTGGAGAGGAAAAGGCTAGCGTACACAGTACTCAGAACCGGGGAGCGGTGAGTTGCAAATGCAGAGAGAAGATACGATCGCTAAAAAGAACAATATAGGAAGGGGAAGATGCAAAGAATTCCTCCCACACCTTGATCACAGATAGGGGGAGGAACTCCCCAAAGGAACAATAGCGCACTTCAATAGAGAACTAAAGTAAACAATAACCCAAAGAAAGCTCAAGGGGCACAATAACGCCGCAGCTCTCAAAAAATCGATGAGAGAAAAGCTCCGAAACTCGGCCACACCGATGAAACAATCCGCAAAAACACCACTAAGCGAAAACCAATGCCCAACAAGCAATCACCCACATGCGCGGAAAAAAAGGGGAAGTGGAGAAATACTTACAGTGATAATGCACTGAGAGAGACTACCTGCGGGAAGGGGCTGTCGAGGAGACCACCGCTACGCCAGTGGCCGGCTGGAGAACGCTCCAAACCGATGGAAGAGAGAAGGATGCAGCGCCGAGCTCCACGATCGGCAAGGGGGGGATGGAGGGAAGAAGCGACCAACGATAGAGTGGCCGAAAATCCTCAACACGCTCCGAAAACAGTGGAAGGCAAAGGACGCAGCACCGAGAAAAACGATCGGCCGCGGGAAAGAGACGAGAAGGCAGCGATCAGCGAAAGGGAAGCCGAAGGCCTGCTACAGGGGGAGAAAAAAGGGGGAAACGAGGAAACCTTGGAAGAGGAAACAGGCTGAAAAGGGTTTGGAGATGGAGAGGAGGGGAACAGCTTTAATGAACGAGGACGGGGTTGATATCGACTGACGGAGACGGATCTGCCGGAAGAAGAGAGAGGATGGAAGGAGGGAGAAAAATTGCCAAAAGATGGAGAGAGTATACCATTACTTGAAACTTATATTTAAATTATATATTAAACAATTTATAATAATAATAATAATATATATATATAATAATATATAATAGTAATATATAATAATAATAATATATATTATAATAATAATAGATTATTATAATAGTATATATAAAATAGTATATATGAAAATAGTATTGATGCGGTTTTTTTCTGGGAGACGTGTGGACGCACCAGGTGTGAGTTCGGACTCGATTTGTATTGGAGGAGAATGCCGCTCGTCTGCCGATCTTCGGTTGACCCTTGGGGACCTGCGATGAGCTCGGAAAGATGTTGAAGGCTGGGCTCGGATCGGAAGGGTCGGATCCGAGCTCTTGTGTACCTGCAGACGGTCCTGAAACACCGGGGTTTATCCCGGCGGCGGACCCTCCGACGCTCTAGTCAGTCTCTGTGAGAGAGTAGCGATAACTAGGTATATTTAAGTGGTAAAAGATTCATTACCTCAAAAGGTGGGTGGGGGTCTAGTATTTATAGAGAATCCCAACCGGGTTTGGTTCCACTTGGGGGCCGGGTCTGGATCCGAAAGCCCGTGGGCCTGACGTGGCAGAAGGCCCAGGGGGTTTAGGGCGGACGTGGCAATACCAGGAGTGGTATAGGGCTGACGTGGCAACACCCTTGGCGGTATTTGGAGTTGACGTGGCTGATCGTGGGTCTCCTGTGCTTCGGGGGAGAATCAGAGGGCCTAGGCTGCGCCAGGTCATCCTTCTGCCCCGCCAGAGAGGGGGGGACGGCCTGTGGGACCGTCCCGGATCGGACTCCGAGGGCTACTGAGGCTCGTCGGCACGAGGAGGCCAGTACTGTAAGGGAAAACACGAGGTTCGGCGCCGACCCTGAAGTGGTTCGAAGCCGAACCAGGTTGCTATCTTTACCTTTCTGAGTGGGAATTGTATTGGGCCCTGGTTGGGCCTCAGGCCATTTTTACCCTGTCACACAAGCCCCCCACTCCTGCGGGGGGTGCGGGAGCTAGCCGGGGAGGAGTGCTTATGGTTGTAGAAAAAATGGGAGGGCGAATCACAGGGCCTTCCCGGTGGTGCTGCCCTGAGGCTCGGATAGGACCTTGAGCTAGTCGAGGGTTTACGTGTAGGTGAAGGCGATGGCGAACCGTTGTCTCTTCCGGAGAAGAGTACCCTGGTGTTCGACAGAACCTCTAGAGGTCGAGGGATTATGTGTCGACAAGGGTGATGGCGAGCCGTTGTTTCTTTCTGAGAAGAGTACCCGGGGGCCAGACCGAACCTCGAGATGAGGGAGAATTATGGGCTGGTAGGGGTGATGGCCAGCCGATGGATCTTCCGAAGAAGAGTACCCGGGTGCCAGACCGGACCTCGAGCTGGCGAGGGATTACGGGTCGGTAAGGGTGAAGGCGAGCCGTTGTTTCTTCCTGAGAAGAGTACCCTGGTGCCATGCCGAACCTCGAGACGAGGGGGAATTACGGGCTGGTAAGGGTGATGGCCTGCCGGTGGATCTTCCGAAGAAGAGTACCCAGGTGCCAGACCGGACCTCGAGCTGGCGAGGGATTATGGGTCGGTAAGGGTGAAGGCGAGCCGTTGTTTCTTCCTGAGAAGAGTACCCTAGTGCCAGGCCGAACCTCGAGACGAGGGGGAATTACGGGCTGGTAAGGGTGATGGCCTGCCGGTGGATCTTCCGAAGAAGAGTACCCAGGTGCCAGACCGGACCTCGAGCTGGCAAGGGATTATGGGTCGGTAAGGGTGAAGGCGAGCCGTTGTTTCTTCCTGAGAAGAGTACCCGGGTGCCAGACCTAACCTCGAGACGAGGGGGAATTACGGGCTGGTTAAGGGTGATGGCCAGCCGGTGGATCTTCCGAAGAAGAGTACCCGGGTGCCAGACCGGACCTCGAGCTGGTGAGGGATTATGGGCCGGTGAGGGTGAAGGCGAGCCGTTGTTCCTTGGGGCTTTTTGAGTAGGGTAGTCTGTTGTTTTCGCGGAGCATTTGGGGGGCGCCCTGGGATCTGTGCAAGATTCCCATTTCCTAGGTGCGTTAATGGCGCCGCCTAATAAATGTATGGCGCATGGTCTTCCGTCGTTTGGTTTTCCCCATGTCATAAAGGCTAGCGTCTGGGGGAGGCTATAAGTACCCCCCCCCCCCTTTTTCTCGTAGTGGTTCAGATCAAAGCAAGGGTGGTCTGCTTGGCCCTTAAAGGTGTCTGCTTCGGCGGACGCCTGTTTCTTGATAATTCTTACCCCCGGTTTTGTCGGAGAGGTAGTTTCTTTGTCGCCCGATCTTCTCTTGGATCTGATGGCCCTGATGTGGCGGCCAGATCCAGGGGGGATTCGGGCGAGAGGGATAACGACCGAACTTCGAAGGGTGAGCAGTCTGCAACTGTGGAGGTTCTATCCTTCCGAGAGGGATGAAGGGCGTTCCGGGCCGGTTGTTTGCAACTGCGAAGGTTCCGTTGCTGGAGTAGGCTGGACTTTTGCAGTTGCATCAACTGGCTCGGAATGGAGCACTTCTTTCGGCCTTCGGGTGTTGATCTGCTTTTGACCGGGGTGCTTGCCGAGGGGGGCGTCTTGAAGCTTTGGGCCCCGGGGAGATGAGTAGTTCTCCGATTGGAGGCTGACTATTCTGCGTCCCAATAGGGCTCTAGGTTGAGGCGGTTTCTGTCTCACCCGGGAACAGTTCGGGTCTTCGGCCGATGACGCTGTAAGCCCCGAGCTGCTCGCGGGTGAAAGGGGGACCGACCCAGTCTCGGAGCTCGGGGCGTCTGTCTGAGGACGGCGCCTTAAATCTTAAAAATAAAAATGTTCCCTCCTCCGAATACTTCTTCCGCGCTGGCCTCCTTGACTGGCTGCCAGCCTGTCAATGGATGATGTCAGCATCGCACGTTTTGAGGACGTGGCGCGAATTCTTAGGCGGCAGTTGCATGTCAGATAGGTGAACAGTACTTGCGGGAATCGAGGAGTCGCTTCCATCTCCTATAAATAGTCCCCCCTCTCCCCTATCTGTCTACTCCTTTCTTTTTCAAAATAAAATTTTTCAACACTTCAGCGCTCATCTTCGCGTCTTGCTGTACCAGGCTTGCCCTTCCAAAGTAACCCCAGGTGAGTTAGCAAGCCTACTTAGTCTAGGCATAGATGGACAGGGCTCAGTCCGGCTCATCAGCGTCGACGTCTAGGAGGGAGGTGGAGCCTATCTCTGACTCGACGTCCTGGGAGGGGCCCGTATTCGAGGAGGAGTCAGTGTACGTTGATGAGTCTTCTGACACGGTTTCGTGGGAGGAACCGGTGGTTGAGGAGGCGGCATATGGTGCGAGGCGGTCGCGCTCCCGTCGTCCCTTCGTGGTGGAGAGCAGTGAGTCGGAGGAAGCGACTGATGGCTCAGACGACGCCCGTGTTTTGGAGTCGGCTACCGAGGGTGAGAGAGGCGAGGGCGGCATTGTAAGGAAATCCACGGTTCCGGGGGCAGGTCCGAGTTCCATGCTGACTGGTTGGGGGCCCTTATTCACTCCCTCGCCGGAGGGACCCGAGAAGAGGAAGAAGGCCCCGAGGAAGGTAGGGTTGGGGACTGGTGGCTCGAGCCAGGGGACAGGTTCGCCCGCGCAGCCGAAGCATTTCCGTCAATATCCTGACGACCTGTCCGACCAGGAGCTCTTTGGTGTGCAGGCCTCTTCGCCGAGTCGGACGAGAGTGTTGATGGACGCGATTCTGACCGCCTTGGATGGCGGGGATTTAGAGGTCTTGCAGCTGGCGTACCACATAGGTCCTAGTTACGAATTGATGCTGCCGAGCTCTACTCTTCGCCCGACCGATCCCCTGTCTGCGTGGTATTGTGTCTTCCCCGTGGACGCGTTTATTTCTGGACTGAGGCTGCCGGTCCATCCGTTTATTCGGGAAGTGTTGAACTGGGCCTCCTTGGCGCCGATGCAGTATGGGCCGAACTCTTGGAAGCAGATAATCAGTTTTGTACTGATGTGCGAGGAACAACGGGTACCCCTGCGCTTGAACGTGTTCCGAGCGATGCTGATGATTAGTTCCGCGGCCGAGGGGGTTTACTATATTTCCCCCCGGAGCAGGAGGAAGATTGTTCATAGCCACCCGGACTCTATCAAGGATTGGAAGAAAAAATATCTGGTGATCCGGAGTGAAGAGCCCTGGGACATTCCGACTCGTTGGAACTACTCCAAGCCGAGTTATCCTGCGCCGGGGCAGGGGGATCTGACGGTCGAGGAGTGGGGATTTGTCGAGCGTCTCCGTTTGTCCCCTAGTATTAATTGGACGAAGGTGACGGAGGTTCGCCTGGCGAGCGTTGGACTGGGCCCAGCCGTTCTCCGTATGTAGTTATTTCTTTTCCCTCGATCCTTTCGTACATTCTCGCTCATTGCTCTTAATGGTTTTTTCTGCAGATATGGATGAGGCATCGATCCAAGCAAGGAGGCTTGCCATGAAGAAGGAGAATGGCGAGAAGAAGAAGGCGGAGGCGGCGAAGAGGCCGAGGGTGCCGCCCCTTGTTATCTCGGAGGTACCGCTCGAGCCGACTTTTAAGAGGACTCGATCGGAGACGGGCAAGGGGGGCGCCCCTTTGAGGGGTAAGGGCCCGGCGAGGGCCTCCGATCTTGACAAGGGGAAAGGTCCCTTGGTAGGGGTCGAGGAGGAGGACCCGGTGGTGGAGTTACTGCGGCAGCGGTGGGCGCCGGACTGGTCGGTTCGGATGGGCGACTGTCTGACCGAGGAAGCCCAGGCCGTAGAGGTGGTGGAGAAGCTGGCAACTCCTCGTGATCGTTAGATGATGGAGAACGAGCCCGTGCAGGCGGCTTTCACGCTCCTGGCGCAGGCCACCGTGTCGGTAAGCTTGTCGACCTCCTCCTTTCTGTTTGGTCTTGCCTCAGGAGTTTTCTTCTTTATCTGCTTCTTTCGGTTGCAGGCTTGTATGCAGGGAGCTAACGTGAAGAATCTCTACGAAGCATCCCTGTTACAAGAGCGTGCTCGGGCGGACAAGAGCGAACGAGAGACGAAGGAGACGCGGATCGAGCTCGAGGGTTCGCATCAGAGGGAGCAGCAGATGAAGCTGGAGCTCGAGGCCAAGGACACCGAGTGGGGGAAGAGGGTGGCCTCCTTGAAGAGGAAGTTTGCCAAGGAGAAGGGGGAGTTGATAGCTGCGTTCGCCAATGAGAGGAAAGAGCTGACGGATGCAGGTCAGCGGATGGTGATAGCCGCCCTGGATGAGTGCTACGCGAAGGCGCTCAGTCACGTGAGGCATTTCTATCCGACCCTCGATCTGTCGAACTTCGAGTACGACATGGAGATTGATGGGACCCCGAAGATTCCTGCCGGAGAGGGGCTTGTTGACAACCCGGCCGTCGATCGTCCTGTGAACCCGATTGACGCCGAGGAGGGAAATCGAGTTGTATAGTTTTGTCTTTCTTTCTTCTTTCCTCCTTTCGATTGTATTTGCCTCCCGCGGACTGGCCCCCGCCTTTTTGTGTATATATAAAAAGGTAATTCGGACTTGCCAAGGGTTTTGACGCCGGTCGTTTCCGGATCTCCCCGCTTATGTGCTTCGAGTTGGCTCACTTCGGAGGTTGCGGCTTCCCTTCCCGAGGTGGGCCCCGTCGTCCCGACGTGGCGTGCCGCTCGAGACGAGGGGAGTATTCCTGTAACGGCTTTTGCCCCTGTTGACAGTATACAAAGTGATGAAGGGGATGTGGCTCGGCCTTATTGTTTCGAGAGGAATCGGAGCGGGGCGAGGTGATGCCTTGGCGGTCGACCCTCTAACCGGGTATTAGGTCGGGTCTGCCGAGGCGTTTGGAGTACGATACAATGAGATTCTCTTAGTATAAGATAGGGGGGGCCGCTAAAACGGTCCTATACAAAAGGAAGCTTTACAAAAGGTTTACTTCTAGCCAAGTTAAAGTCTAGGCTTGCTCTTTGCAGGAGTTTACTGGGTGCTAGGCGTCAAGGGGGAACCCCTCTGGCTCGACGGTAGGTCCGGGGGTAAGGCCGTCCTTCTTGGGTTTGAACATGACGGCGTTCAGGGGGAACATTGCTCCTCCGTCGATGGTCATGCAGTACGATCGCGTTGCTTCTTGGCTGCCTCGGACGACGCCGACCCCTTGTGGGGTGGAGAATTCGAGCTCCGGACGGTAGGACGAAGGCATCGTTTGGGGGGAGCATAATCTGGATCGGTCGAGTATGGTGTTGTAAGCTGTCTTGGCGTTGTGACAATCCTTTTTAGCACGACAGGGGCGCCGTAGAACCCATGTAAGGTGTATCCGACCGGTTGGAGCTTACCTCTAGGTAACTCCAGTTTCTCGAAGGCTTTGAGGAAAAGAATGTTCATCGAGCTGCCGTTGTCGACAAGGATTCGGAGGACTTCACACTTAGCCATGCGGAGGCTAATGACGAGGGCGTCGCGGTGGGGGAGGCGAACGCCTTAAAGGTCCTCCCCTGAGAATGAGACTGGCGCGGTTTGTAGCTCGGGAGAGGGATCGCCTTGGACAGTATTCATCCCTCGGATGAAGGCTTTTCGGAAAGTATTTGATTTCCCTCCTATTAGCCCTCCATGGACTCAATGCAAGATAAATGGTGTGTCCGCGGCTCCCTCGGACTCGGGATCCCGACCCGGTATGCGGCTCGGAGGGTGATTAGGGGGCGAGTGTATCCCGCCCCTAGTTTCTCGTCGACCCCGCGGGACTTCTCGGGTGAATTCTCGGAGGTATCCTCTGGAGATAAGTTCCTTAATCTCGTCTTTCAGGGCCCGGCATTGATCTGTGTCGTGTCCATGGTCTTGGTGGAAGCGGCAGTAGAAGCGCTGATCTCGGTTCTTGCCGTTGCTAGGTCGGGGAGATAGTCGAACAATGCCTTTGTCTTCGATTTCTAGGAGGATGGCGGATACGTTGTGCGTCAAGGGAGTGTATTTCTCGACGCGGGGGACCGGCGGGACCTTCT
Source organism: Hemerocallis citrina (assembly GCA_017893485.1). Taxonomy (NCBI): domain Eukaryota; kingdom Viridiplantae; phylum Streptophyta; class Magnoliopsida; order Asparagales; family Asphodelaceae; genus Hemerocallis; species Hemerocallis citrina. The sequence continues at coordinate 242,779,183 of CM030364.1, read as the reverse complement.
TCATGGCCCCCGGGTCCCTTGGAGCTTTCTTTGATGGTTCGACCTCTTCGGTCTTCCGCTTTCCTTTCCCGGTGGCATCCCTGGTATCTTCGGGGTTAAGGGCCTCCTCAGCCCTAATGTATTTCTCGACCCTACCGAGGAGGTCGGGGAAGTCGACGGGAGGTTTCTTCGCCAGAGAAGCCTTCAGCTGTTCGTGACGGACGTTGTGTCGGAACGCCGCTGAGGCGACGCCCGGGTCGAGGGAGGAGACTGACCTTGCCTCAGCGGTAAATCTCCGGACGAACACTCTGAGTGATTCCCTCTCTAACTGTTTGAGTCCGAGTAACGAGGCGCTGGTCTTTTCGGTCTTCCGGCTGGTGACGAAGTGGGCGAGGAAATTGTCCTCGAGTTGGTCGAAGGAGTAAACGGAGCCAGGGGCGAGCTTCGAGAACCACACACGAGCGGGACCCCGAAGGGTGGCAGGGAAGGCTCGGCATAGCAGGGGATCCGAGGCGCTGTGAATCATCATGAGGGTTTTGAAACCCCCCATGTGATCAGCAGGATCTCCCTCGCCGTCGTAGGTCTCGAACTGAGGGGGTCGGAAATTCCGGGGTATTTCCGCTTGGAGGATGGGGGTGGAGAAGGGAGGACGGACAGGTCTGTACCCCTGTGTCGCTCTTTGGCTGCCATCCCTTATGTGATCGAGGCGATCCTCCATCCCTTGTAGGCGCCTTAGGAGAATGCCATCATCCTCAGGCTGGATTATTGAAGGGCGGGACGCGCTGGCTTCGGCGTCCGACCTTGTTTGGGAATGGGGGGTTTCCTCCCTGGGGGTCCGTCGGAGGGCTCCCAGAATTTCTCTTCGGAAGTCTTGGAACTCCTTGTGAGTGACGGGGGCTCCCTCGACTTGGTTTGGTTGGTCCGACGGTTGTCTTCCGACTCGGCTGAGTGCGGATCTCCGTACCTCGGGCGGCTGTCTCGGACGGTTCGGGACCGGGTTGGAAGCGGCCCTTCCCCTGCTGCGGGTAATCCTGCGGTTGAGGATTATTCCCCGGAGGTCGGGCTGGGCCGGCCGGTCGACGCCCCTTTGGGACTCCCGAGGGAGAGCCTTGTGTTTCGACGTGCGTGGCCTGGCTTTATCAGTGGGTGGGGGCGAGTCCCGTTGGTTGACGGAGGAAGCAGCCCCCTTGCCTTTGGAGGCCATGAGGGTTCGGCTGTCGATGGCCTTTGAGGGTCTGGATCGGATCGGCTTCTGGAGCAGCTTTCCCACAGACGGCGCCAACCTGATCCGGTTTTTTTCTGGGAGACGTGTGGACGCACCAGGTGTGAGTTCGGACTCGATTTGTATTGGAGGAGAATGCCGCTCGTCTGCCGATCTTCGGTTGACCCTCGGGGACCTGCGATGAGCTCGGAAAGATGTTGAAGGCTGGGCTCGGATCGGAAGGGTCGGATCCGAGCTCTTGTGTACCTGCAGACGGTCCTGAAACACCGGGGTTTATCCCGGCGGCGGACCCTCCGACGCTCTAGTCAGTCTCTGTGAGAGAGTAGCGATAACTAGGTATATTTAAGTGGTAAAAGATTCATTACCTCAAAAGGTGGGTGGGGGTCTAGTATTTATAGAGAATCCCAACCGGGTTTGGTTCCACTTGGGGGCCGGGTCTGGATCCGAAAGCCCGTGGGCCTGACGTGGCAGAAGGCCCAGGGGGTTTAGGGCGGACGTGGCAATACCAGGAGTGGTATAGGGCTGACGTGGCAACACCCTTGGCGGTATTTGGAGTTGACGTGGCTGATCGTGGGTCTCCTGTGCTTCGGGGGAGAATCAGAGGGCCTAGGCTGCGCCAGGTCATCCTTCTGCCCCGCCAGAGAGGGGGGGACGGCCTGTGGGACCGTCCCGGATCGGACTCCGAGGGCTACTGAGGCTCGTTGGCACGAGGAGGCCAGTACTGTAAGGGAAAACACGAGGTTCGGCGCCGACCCTGAAGTGGTTCGGAGCCGAACCAGGTTGCTATCTTTACCTTTCTGAGTGGGAATTGTATTGGGCCCTGGTTGGGCCTCAGGCCATTTTTACCCTGTCACAAGTATATATAAAATAGTATATATAAAATAATAATATAATATAATATATATACAATAATAATATAATATAATAATAGTATATATAATAATAATATAATATAATAATAGTATATATAAAATAGTAATATATATAATAATAATATAATATAATAATAGCATATTTAAAATAGTATATATAAAATAATAATATATTATAATAATTGTATATTATATAATAATATGAAATAACTTATTATAATAAACATATTTAATTATATACATATATATAATAATTATAATAATATATATGTAATAATAATAATCTATTATAATTATATATTAAACAATTTGTAACAATAATAATAAATTATATAGTAATATATATATATATATATATAATATAATAATATATATTAAAATAATAATAGATTATTATGATAGTATATATAAAATAGTATATATGAAAAAATAATATATATTATAATAATAGTATATATATATATATATGTATATTAAAAAATAAAAATAATAAAATAATATATATTATAATAATATAATATATATATAATGATAATATTAATATTAATAATAATTATAATAATAATATATATGTAACAATAATATATTATAAATATATATATATAACAATATATTATAATAATAGTATATTATATAATAATATATAATAGTAATATATTATATATTAATATATATAATAATATATAATCGTAATATATAATAATAATAATATATATAATAATATATATAATAATAATATAATATGATAGTAGTATATATAAAATAGTATATATAAAATAATATATATATATAATAATAATATAATATAATACTAGTATATATAAAATAGTACAAATAAAATAATAATATATATAATAATATATATAATAATAATAATAGTATATATAAAATAGTATATATAAAATAATAATATATTATAATAATTGTATATTATATACTAATATAAAATAATTTATTATAATAAACATATTTAATTATATACATAAATATAATAACATATAATAATTATAATCATATATATGTAATAATAATATATTATAAAAATATATTAAATAATTTATTATAATAATAATAAATTATATAATAATATATATAATAGTAATATATAATAATAATAATAATATATATTATAATAATAATAGAATATATAAAATAGTATATATGAAATAATAATATATATTATAATAATAGTATATATATATATATATACATATTAAAAATAATAATAATAATATATGTAACAATAATATATTATAAATATATATATAATAATAATATATAAATATATTTAGAGAGAGGATGTGAAAAAACAGAAAATAGTTGAAGTGGAGTTTTGTGAAAACTGTTTTCACAAAACAATCTAACCAAACGAGTTTTGGGATTTTGGAAAAAAAAAAAAAAGAAAAAAATAACAAACCAAGCAGACCGTAGGCATCCTTGCAGTATGGAACAGCAAAAGAAATATTGAAGCATTACAATCATTTGAATATGCTTAAAATCATTTCAAACAAGAAGTTCAACAGGCTCTTTGAACTCGACAAAAATAACGAAAGTTAGCAGAGGCAATTAATGAACAAAATCCGACTTAATCGTAATAATCATGTCCAATTTGTTATCATAAAAAACATGTGATGTTTGAGAAGATGACCCGATAAGTTGTTGATTAGAAAACTAAGAAGCTTAACACCTTTGATTCAGTACAGAAAATTACAAGTTAATTGGGGGTTTATATAAATTTAAGACAAAAGATTGGGGATTTATAAATAAAAAAGGGATTTTTTTTATTATTTAGAAAATTAATTTTTTAAAAAAAAGAATAATGCGGTGAACGAGGATCGAGAACACGTGACCTTCAGATCTTCAGTCGTCTCTGCCAACTGAGATATCCCTGCTTATTGTAACCTGAAACAATATATATTTATACTTTATGTTTAAGTCCCAAGTTCACATTTTCTTGCTGTTGGCTATTTGGCATATATAATCCTCCAAGTTACCAAGACATCCAACTGCCATTGTTGTGGCTACCATCCCCTAAAATTAGCACGCCCCGCTTTTCAAAAATAGAATATAGAATACGGATACGTGACTAAGTCCAGCGAATGATTTTCATTATCCATAAGTTGTTCAGAATCTTTACAACATCTCATAGAAACAATCAGAGTCGGAAGCAAAAGAATCAACCACATATGCATAATCGAATCAAATATACCAACAGAAATTTACTTGAGACCGAAATATAATAATCTCAAATAAATCAAATCTGGACAAGTCAATATTTTTGATCACATTGCCCAAATACAAAATAAATCCAAGTATCAAATACAATTGTTCAAATAAGCAACAGAAATATTAATAAAACTCCAACACTAAAATCTCATATCACCTACATCATCTGGCAGTTGATCTCAAAAATCTGCAATTTAATAAATTGCAGGAAGAAGAAAAAGAAAACAAACTCCCGTCAATGCAAGTTACGGGTCGCTTGTAGTGCAGGATACAAGTAGAGAGAATAAATAAACAGATATAAAATACTAGCAGAAACAAACATAACATGGTATAGGCACATCAGCAGAATAGAATATCTAACATGAATTAAGAAAACAGAATCAAATAGCATGATATACTAACAGGTACAAGTAACATGTGTCAAGTGTCAACAGTATGCAGACAGGTATACGGATAGCAGTATCAGATAACAGTCAGTCAGTAACAGATAACAGTGTCCAGTAGCATGTAACAGATAACAGTTAACAGATGTCAGTTCTTACAGTTTTGTGTTTATTACTATCTAGATAGCACTTCATGCGCCCCAGGTTTTTATCACATGGTTGCTACATTCAAACAAGTTACGTTTAGATTTCGTAAGGGATCATATAGGGCCGTGTACTCAGGTATCAGTAACCAGACAGTAATCAGACAGTAAGAATCTATTGGTCCTCCTCCGAGTACACATTCCTATTGGGAAGTGTGCGGTCAGGTAATCAGTAACAGTAATCAGGCAGTCAGAACCTATTGGTCCTCCTCTGAGTACACCTTCCTATAGGGAAGTGTGCAGTCAGGTAATCAGTAACAGTAATCAGTATAACAGTATCTATCACATAACAGATGCTCAGTATGGGAAACACGGGCCCCCTTCCAAGTACACATTTCTATAATTTCCCACCACTAGATCTTTCCCTTAAACACCGGCTTGGTTATTTTGTTATTATTATCAGACAGACATGTATGTGCAGAAAATAAAGTGAGAATAGCTTGGTATAAACAAGTAATAAGTTCAGGTTGAAAGATAAACTGTATAGGTGAAATACAACACATAAAAGAGTGGGACAATGAGAATTCTAGTTCAGTACAGCAAGACAGTACTACACTAAATCTGGAATTCCCGTTGCTACAAACATGAAAATCTGGATCCGTCAAAGAATCTGGAAAATAGACTCCTGACCGAATCCAGCAAATATATATAAGTCATATAGTATTTCACAAAAACATGGGTCAAAACTGAATTGAAACCAGAAAACGTGTTCAGCCAGAAATCAGAAGATTGTATTCAAAGTCGGGAAAACAGTGTGAAAACTCATTAATTAAATCCACAAAAAATCTGGGATATTCCCCTATATGTTTGGTAACAAAATATAAAGTTTCATAATTTTCCAATGTAAATAGAATAGTCAAGTAAAATCAGAAAGTAATAAGATACGACAGTTTTGTAAATCTGGAATTATAAACACTGCAGTACGAAAACAACAATATCTCACAAACCATAAATCGAAATCCAAATCTGCCAAAAGGGTGTTAAAATAGATACAGTATTCACTTTTATATTCACAAATATTTTACTAATAGCAAGTAGAATTAAGTTGAAAATCAGGTTCTTCACTGAATAGCAAGAAAAATTTGCTAGTATAGCAATTGTTTGGAAACATAGAACGGTTTGTAAACTCAACAGACAAATCCATAAAAAATTTAGGTTAATACCAATCAGGTCTAGTTATACTGTGCAAAATACTGGATCAAAATAATATCTTTAACATCACGATAAAAATAGATTACTCTTCAGAATTCATAGAAAACAAAATCTGAAAATCTTTCTACACCTCTGTAGTAAAATAGACATAAATCACACCATAAAACGAAACTGAGTTCCTTCAGAAGGGTTGAAAAATAGACAAAATTCTCTACAAATCTTATTCACAAATAAAATTCATATACTGGCCTTAATAGGATCTAAAATACTGAATGAAAACGGGGTAACAGAAAATACAAAAATTTATTCCTCATACACAAATCAACATAGATCATACGGAAATTGTCCAAATCATAACCAAACACGAAACATGTTGTACTAGATGTCCAAACAATATGGTATAGGGTATTTTACAAGTCCACGACAAGTATAGCACGAATAACACATCAAGCACACGATATCACAAAATAACATGCATATATATACATCCAAAAAGTGGTCATCCCTAGTTGTTTCATGTTATGTATGTCGTGAGGCAACTATGCTTGAATCAACACAATAGATACAATATATAATAGAGGATTCACACACGAATTTTCTCTAGAATCCAACTTCATTACAGGCGGTATTTAGTACTTGTATTACACAATGGAAAGAATACAAGTTACTTGCCTGAGAGATGACGATGAGAACGGAGCAAGAGCAATAATAACGGGAACGAATTCCCGGGCATGAACACAATAACACGAGCAAGCGGATACGAACAAGATCACGAATAATCACGAACACAATCGAACGACTAGATCCAAGAGATCAAGATCAAGATGATCGGATCAGATCGGACGACCAGATCAAGACGGATGATGATGGAGACGATGATCAAGATGAAATCAGACGGTCTAAATCTCCCTAATGATGAAGAAGATGATGATGATCAAGATCGATCGATCGAATAGCTGCGTTCAAAGGGAGCTTGATGATCATCATGATCGTGACGATCAAGAAGAGACCGGAGGGCCAGGACTCAAGGTGATTAAAACCTACATCAACAACAACTCCATGGCTCCAATGGCGACCGGCGGCACGGCAGGTAATGGTTATAGGGTTTAAGAATAATCCAATAAGAAAATGGTTTGGAATTTTAGGAAAATAATGAATGAATAGATCAAAAATAATATAGTAATACAAATAATCAGTTTGTATGCATTAAATTAATACTCAAATACTACTAAATACAATAGAAATAGATTTTTAAATAAACAATCAAAGGTAATTACAGTAATAACAATAATACTGAACAATAATAATAACAACAACATTAATAGGGTAAAAAAATCATCGTAAATAGTTATGATTAAAATTATTGATTAAAAATAAACTTTAGTAGGAGATCGTACAATACATTTTAAGAAGAAGAATTTGAAAACAGAAAAATAATTTACAAAAATTTTAAATACAAAAAATACGCGAAAAATACATATACACGGAAAACAGGGGTTACAAAAATTGCGGAGTTTTCGCAGGTTCCAGGAGGTCAAGGTTGGTGTAGAACTGTGGATGCTACAACTCACCTCAACAAACTAGCCATTCAATTGCTTCCGATTTTTTGGATGATGGGCCTATTTTAGTGAGATGGGATGCAGCAGAAGGCAGTTCGATTCAAGTAAATTTTGATGGCTCTTGTGAGGGAGTTAAGATAAGCTATGGTTTTCTTATATGCGACTGCTATTTTGCGCTTCGTGTGCGTAGGAAAGGAATGAGGAATGTGTGGACCAGTCATCACTAGCTTAGTTAAAGTGGAAGAGGCATGGAGCATTTGCGACTCCGAAAGTTCTATACTTGAAACTCTATGATGGCTTAAAGATCTTCCACCGCATGCCATTTGCAAAAAAAAAATCCAAAATGATCCACTTTCTGAAAGTATTTACCAAACTGACTCACTTTCGAAACTTTTTACCAAAACAACTCACTCGCTATCACAGATAGCGAGCTTGGTGAAACGATCCTCGCTAATGAGATAGTGAGTTTAGACTTGAGGAGTTTGAAGAAACTCGAAAAATACTTGCATTAGACTCGATATCTCATACAGCGAGTGTATTTGTACCACACTTGTTGTCTGAGACAACGAGTGTCGATTGAGGATTTTTCTAAACTCAAACTCTCGCTGTATCATTCTCCTCTTCACTTATCTCTTTCAATATCTCTCCCAACTCCGAAACTCTAGCTTCCAAATTTGTGCTCTCACCAACAAAAACTCTCCAAATCTCAAGGGATCCTCTTCATCCCCCCCCCCTCAAAACTCTAATCTTATCATCCAAGATCCCCAATTAAGTTGAATTCGGGATAATTTAAAGAGGATTGGTTTGGAAGGAAAAATCTCATCCTCATTCTATTCATCCTAAAGCACCAATCTGCCGTGCGGTATGTATTCAAAAATTTTGCAATTTGATTTTGGGTAAATTTGAATTGTGGGTTAGGTAGAATGTAATGTTGAGAAATGGTGATTTGTGGGATGATTGGTGTAGTCATCTTTGATGCATTAGTGTGATATGTGAGTGTACTAATTAACCTAAATTAAATAAAATTAATTTGCACTAAATGAGTGTGATCTATGAGTGTACTAATTAACCAAAGTTATCCTAAATTAACCTAAATTAATTTGTACTAAGTGTAATTAACCAATATTAACATAAATTAATATATGTTGTACTAAGTGAATGTGAATCGTGGGATGTTTGTACTAATTAAGACAAGTCCACAATGCATGAGTGTGATATATGGTGTGAGTAACATTGTGATTATATATATTGGTTGGACTTTATATATATATTTTTTATTATACACATTGTGACTATAACATTGTCTTGGTATGTATATAGACGATAAGATTTATGATATTAGTTTGGACTAAGAGAATTCATACTGACATGGACATAAGAGATGAGTCTAGCATGGGTAAAGGGATGACTTGTTCCAAATGTGGTTTGAAAGTCACAATATGCGCCGATGCCGAAAAAACTCAAGCCGAACTTCACAAAGCCGTCAAACTATGTAATAGATTTTCGTACTAATGTATATTTGGACTTATGTTAAAATCTGTGGACTTTTGTTATGTACTATTTTGATTCATTGTGCATGTTTGGACGGATTTGAGATATAGCCACTTTATTTCTGTATCAGATATTATATGGCATAATGTATGTGTTTAAAGCCGAGTCATTATGTATACAGGGAAAATTTGAGATTGTTGAAGTCTGTCGAAAATAAAATAGCTAGGCTCTCTAACTCAGATGGCGAGCCTAGTTCAGAGAGGCTCGCTATCTCAGATAGCGCGCCTTTCAATTTGATTTTTCTAGAGGCTTTGAAGTCTGTGGAAAATCTCAATTCTCACAGTCGCTATCCCAGATAACGACCCTGGTTCAACTAGAATGGCTATCTGAGTTAGCGACTGTGTGATTTAAGATTTTTGCAGAGACTGAAAATTGCAAATGACTAACGTGCTATCTCAGATAGTGACCCTGGTTCAACTAGGATCGCTATCTGAGTTAGAAACTGTGTCATTTAAGATTTTTCCAGGGACTTTGAAGACTGTGGAAAATCTCAAATGATTAACGTGCTATCTCAAATAGCGACAATGATTCAATTAGGATCACTATCTAAGTTAGTGATTGTGTGATTTAAGATTTTACCCGACGTTGATGAATCTGGAAATCTCAAACCTCAAACTCGCCGACTCAAATTGTGCACTTAGTTTAGCGAGGGTCGCTATCTTAAATAGCGACTATGAGACTTGAGATTTTCCATAGATTTCAAAGTTTCTGGAAAAATCCAAATGAAAAGTGTGTTATCTGAAATAACTAGCATCTTTCAATAAGGCTCACTATCTGAGTTAGCGAGCCTAGCTATTTTACTTTCGACAGACTTCAACAATCTCAAATCTTCCCTGTATACATTATGACTCAGCTTTAAACACACATACATTATGCCATATAATATCTCATACAAAAATAAAGTGGCTATATCTCAAACCCATCCAAACATGCACAATGAACCAAAATAATACATAACCAAAGTCCACGGATTTTAACATAAGTCCAAACATACATTAGTATGAAATTCTATTACATAGTTTGACGACTTTGTGAAGTTCGGCTTGAGTTTTTTCAGCATCGGCGCATATTGTGACCGTTCAAACCATATTTGGAACAATTCATCCTCGTACCCGTGCTAGACTAATCTCTTACGTATATGTCATTACGAATTCTCGTAGTCCAAACTAACAGCATAAATCTTATCATCTATATACATACCAAGACAATGTTATAGTCACAATGTTACTCCATCACAATGTATATAATAAAAAAATATATAAAGTCCAACAGATATATATAATCACAATGTTACTCACACCATATATCACACTCATGCATTGTGAACTTGTCTTAATTAGTACAAACATCCAACGATTCACATTCACTTAGTACAATGTAGATTAATTTAGGTTAATATTAGTTAATTACACTTACTTACTTAGAACAAATTGATTTAGATTAATTTAGGATAATTAGTACACTCATAGATCACACTTACTTAGTACAAATTAATTTAGTTTAATTTAGGTTAATTAGTACACTCACAGATCACACTAATGCATCACAGATGACTACACCAATCATTCCACAAATCACCATTTCTCAACATTATGTTCTAGCTAATCCTCAATCTAAATTAACCCAAAATCAAATTGCAAAATTTATGAATACAAACCGCATGGTAGATGGGTGTTTTAGGATGAATAGAATGACGATGAGATTTTTCCACTTGCTTCCAAACCAATCCTCTTTACACTATCCCGAATTCAACTTAATTGGGGATCTTGGATGATGGGTTTAGGTTTTTGGAGTGGGGGAGAGAGGAATGTGAGTGGAAGAAGATGATCCCTTGAGATTTGGAGAATTTTTGTGGGTGAGAGCATGAATTTGGAAGCTAGGATTTCAAAGTTGGGAGAGATAGTGGAGAGATAGATAAGTGAAGAGGAGAATAAGACAGCGAGAGTTTGAGTTTTAAAAAATTCCCAATCAACACTCGCTATCTCAGACAGCGAGTGTGGTATAAACATACTCGATGTCTGAGATAGCGAGTCTAAAGCAAGTATTTTTCGAGTTTTTCTCCAAAGCCCTCAAGCCTACACTCGCTATCCCAGATAGCGAGGCTCGTTTCGCCAAGCTCGCTATATGAGATAGCAAGTGGGTCATTTTGGTAAATAATTTTGAAAGTGGGTTAGTTTGGTAAACACTTCCAAAAAGTGGGTCATTTTGGAAAACAATTTGCTATTTGCCAGGCATGCGGTGAGCCCCACACATAAAAAGCCAAAAAAAACCCATTCCAGCATTCCACTTTTTGCCTAGGTAGTGGTGGGTCCCACGCCATCCGGGTTTGGGATCGGGCAGCCAAGCCCGCGACCCAACTGGGGCAACTACTATAGTCGCGTGGGCCCCACCCCCCAACGGTCAATTCTCTCATCCCAAAGGTCAATTTTTTAATTTTTTGAATTAAAATAATCAAAAAAATTGAAAATTAGGGGAATAATCTATAAAAATTTGAAGAAAATAAGTGTCGTAGTTGACAACATCTTGCATAATCGTGTTGAATAAGTGGGGAGTCATTCTAAATATGTTTCGAAAGCCGAAAATAGAGTATAGTGGATTTGGGCTAAAATGGTCTTCCAATAGAACCTTACCCCAGTCGTGTTTTTTATTCTATCCATGTTCGATGCACGGTCTGTGTGAGAGCCACCACGTCGTTGTTGTTTTTCTTGATTGTTCATAGCTACCACTAGATTCACTTCATGGGTATGAGTTGCTCTACCCTTACTTCATCAACCCATCTCCGTCTAAGTTCTTCTTCTTCTTGCTCAATTCTCTCCATGACCCTCCTAGTGTAAGACATTGAAACTAGTAAGATGAGAAACAAAATTACTGTAATTAGGGGAATACAACAATTTTGGTGAGAATGAATGAGGAAGATTGATGCATATTTATGGAGAAATGAGTGGTCAGAAAAATGGACATCTAACGCAGTGAGAACCGAGTGCAATGTTATCGAATAGTATTGTCAAAAATCTTCATTCAAAAGTTTCATGTCTTTCCAAAATTAAAAAAGATTTCCATATCTATAGAAAATTGTTTCAAAATCATCATCCGGATTTTCCATATCTGTCCAAAATCTGAAAAGATTCTCGTACGAATCCAAAATCTTATCCACATTTCTCATATAAAATTTCATATATGTCCAAAATCTGATGAGATTTTCGTATTTAGCCAAAATCTTATCAAAAGATCTTATCCAAATAATCTAAATATGTCCAAAATCAGACCAGATTTTCATATCAGTAAAAAATCTCTTCAACAAATATTATCAAAAATATTATCAATCACCGCTCTAATAATTGTGAATAGTATAATAATAATAATAATTGGTAATAATGTAACAATTACTATTCACATGGGTAGGAAGAGGCATAAAATTTTGAGCTGCTTGGGGGGCCTTTTGTTGCCCAGGCAACATGGGTGGAAGTATTCTTATTGACAGGGACTACCAAGTTTTTGGCATCAAACACATATATTGTGAAGCTAATTGTGCACTGGATCTGCTGATAGTGCCCTATGTTGTGTTTCGTCTATGCTCCATGTTACCACTAAATCTGGTGTGGGGGCAAACAGATAGAATTTGTAGATTCTTAGGAAAACCGAATAGCGAACCTAGAACCTTTCCACCGGAGTATGACCGTTGACTCCCGCCGTTCACCTGCAAAAAGTGCGAGACACTGGGGTTAATCCCGGCGACGCATCCTCCGACGCTCAAGTCAATAACCAGAAAAGATTATGAAAGAGCGTAAACTGGCAAAAGATTAATTACCTCCTAATGTTGGTGGATGGGGGGTATTTATAGCCGCCTTTGGGATCAGTTTAGGAATGAAATCTCTAATTCCCAGTGAAAGGATAGAGCGAATCAGGGCCGTTGATTGGATACAATCAGAAACCCTAATTCTATCCAGCTAAACTGGGTTTCTTGCGGGTCAGGATCCGCACCCAGTTGAGATGGATCCGTTCGCGGGTTATTGGGTCTTTGGGGAGAAGACCCAGTACCCGTTTTAGACCCATTTGTGAGTGAAATTACCATTTCGTCCCCAGGCTTTAAGATTTGTGCCCCGTTTTGGATGGTTCCAATTTAACCCTATTTTTAGCCATATCACGAGCCCCGTACTCCCGAAGACTGAGTTTGATCAGCCTTTGAGGAGTAGTTTTACTGTTTCAATAGCTTTCGGAGTTGTATCGGAGTCCAAACGAGGGGTATTGAATCTTTGTATGAGGTATTATGGTGATTTTCGAAGCTATTTGTGCGCTCAAGGTTATTCTTGAGCTCTCTTGGACTTTTGGTGATTTTTCTTAACTTTGCGAAGTGGTGATTTGTCATTCGGGTGTCTTAATTAACCTTTCTAAGCGATAATTATTTACCCTGAGGCTCAAAAATATTTCCCAAGATTTATAATTATTTCTTAGAATTTTTAATTAATTTTTCTGAATTTTAAATCATTTTTTCGCAATATTTAGGCAGATGATTCGATGTTATTTTCGTCGTTTCATGGCTTAGACGCCCCGGCTTCGTCGCCGACCCCCTCCGAACTCATGCTATGAAGGAGGCCGAGGCCCATGGGGGTTCGGCACCTTCTGTCGAAGAGCATAGATACCTCGGCCAGGCTGCAGGCGCGTTCGGCGAATCTTTGCCGAAGTCCGGAGCGATTTTTTCCATGTAAGAGGGTCGGTGGCAAGAGCGCTCCAGCGTGTGCCGAGGTCCATTTTTTCCATATAACAGGGTTGGTGGCAAGAGCGCTCAGCAGCGTGTGCCGAGGTCCATTTTTTCCATGTAAGAGGGTCGGTGGCAAGAGCGCTCAGCCGCATGTGCCGAGGTCCATTTTTTTATGTAACAGGGTCGGTGGCAAGAGCGCTCGGCAGCGTGTGCCGAGGTCCATTTTTTTCATGTAACAGGGTCGGTGGCAAGAGCGCTCGGCAGTGTGGGCCGAGGTCCATTTTTCCATGTAACAAGGTCGGTGGCAAGAGCGCTCGTGTAACGCCCCGAATCCCAATTTACTGAATTCGAGATGTTCTTCAGGATCTTTTCGCTTTCTTCACACACAATTTTACAAGGAATTTAAAATAACTTTACTTTTCCATCAGAGTTACAACATGTTACATTTGAATGTACACAGCGGAAGCAAAATATACAATATTTACATAAATGGACAACAACATGATCAACTCTTTAAGCATCCATTCCTCTTACATGAAATTTTATCCTGCATAAAACACTGTGGGTACGTCAGTTTATTCAACCGACGATAATTATACATGGCCATCCTCTCTATGCCAGGAACAGTATAATGAATCTCATTTCTTACAAATCACAAGCTGGTTCAACATAAGCATGCAAAATAGGGGAACTTTTAATGATGTCGTGTCGTGATTGTGCACTTAAATCCTTAATGCAATTTACTTAATTAATTATGACACTAATGCACACTTGTTCGAATTCTATGCATTCCATACTACATAGGTTCGAGTGCAAGCCTCTTAAACGATCTTCATTTTAGTAGGGTTCAATCCCCCGCCATGACTTATTCTACTACTGTAATTCCAATGAGTATCCTAGATGAATCTATGAGTACAAGCATGTATCCTGGCCCCTGGAGTAGAATTTCGCGCCATGTCTTGACTCGTCAAGCATGCATTCTGCGACAATTCAGCCTCCTCCCTGAACACACTCCTCTTGCAGTCACCAAAACATCCCACAAGCGTGACTAGAGTCCGATCATTACTGAGTTGTGCCCGCGCCATGTCTTGACTCATCAAGCATGCATTCTGCGGCTCACACACCCGCACCGTACCCTAGCTCTCATACTCATGTTTTTCTCTCACCTTCATCACCTCCACACTATGTATTTAAGTTACATTAGAATCATGAATAAAATCGAGCTCTAGAGTTAGCCTCTCCATCAACCGGACTTATCATTTCATTTCACTTGACCAACCTGGTCTCAATATCATTTTATTCACTGCCGGGGAGACTTAGCTACTCTTTGTTCAATTTCAAATTCACAATACCCAATGGAGCATCATCAGCTCATAATTCATTTTAGAGTCTCTCAGACTTTCTCATCATGATTTCACATTTCATAATTTCATTTAATTCTCAATTCTCATCCATGATTCATTTACACAATTCATGCATCCATAACAGAGTTCATTGACTTAAATCACAAGGTTCACCATTACTAACAGCAAAATAACATGAATTCCAGTATACCAAAGTTCACTCTGTACAGTCGACTTGGAAGAACACCAGTCGACTTATACAGTCATACAGGGTTATCATAATGTTCGGGTTAGTCGACTGTGTACACCACCAGTCGCCTGTCCCGCAACTTCCATGTTCACAATATTAATCACATGACAGTCGACTGTTCACACATCAGTCGTCTGTCCTGGAGATTTCAACAGCAATATTTCTAAACCAGATCAGTCGACTTGCCACATGCATCGGTCGACTGGACAGATCCATTTTAATTTGGGAATTTACTTACAGTTTCTTACATATACTTGCATCATGATATCAATTAACAGTATATACCAATTCATGTTTCATAAACATAGTACCCCTTGCTCAGTAGCATTCACAACACAATTTTCCCAGTTATTAACATGCTCTTTAGAGGAACTACTACTCTAAACCTGTATTCACATTGCTCATACTTACATACGACAATGGGGATATAAATTTCAAGTCATCATCATGAGTCTACACAAATAGAATATCTTTATTCGGGGAACTATCAAACAGTCACTTTCAGAACGAGCATCAGTCGACTCAACCCCAAGTCAGTCGACTGAGCCGACAACTTCAGATGTTTATCTCCTCTAGTTCTTTTTTGTTTGTTTACCTTCCCTCCATCATATGTGTCATAGGGAAAGACATACATTTTATGATCACACCATCATGGCTATTCACACACATTTTATCAGCACATTATGAAAGTAAATATCTCGTATCAGTCGACTGGCTCATATGGCAGTCGACTGTACCGCCAGTCTTGTCTCGAATTTAATAACATGTTCAAGCAATTTCTACCGCATTCAATTCACTTTTGCCACACGGTAACACTTCATGACAAATATAGCATTATTCCTACTTTAGAAGTCCTGAGAAACACCCACCTTTTGTGAAGAAAATAACGAAATCCCGCAAGTCCTTCAATATAGCGCAGCACTTCTTGTTCCTTGGTTCCACTCCGACTCCTCAGCAATGCTGCTTGCCTCCACAGAAAAGCTCCCACACACTCTCAGATACTCTTATAATCTCAGGGAATTTTAGTGTAAAAAGATAGGGATTAGAAGGGGTATTTATACTAGAAGATAGATAGAATGAAGGGTTGAGATCTATTTGGGAGTTGAAGAAACAATGGCTGAGATTAAATCGGAAGTTTAGAAACTACCCACACCTCAAAATGTAACCACCCATGATCTCACCCATCACTCCACAATCCGGTCAAGAAGTTTGCTTATTGCACGTGTACATAAAGTGCACGTGTAGGCACAAGCCACACTACAATATGTACCTTAAATACCCGGGAATAAAAAGGGTAAGAAATGCTACAATACAAGTTGTAGAAAATAGTAAGATGGTTTAAATTCATGGGCTTAAAACCAATTTGGGCCAAACTAGTTATTTTGTAAAAAAATAAGTAAATTAATGCTTTATAAAACGATGTTGAAAAATACTAGTCAATAATATTGCACAAGTATACCATATAAAATAAATAATCTTCCATATAAAAGTCAGGGTATTACATCACTCCCTCCTTAGAATAGTTCCGTCCCCGGAACTACAGCCAAGAACGAGACACAAAAAAAACGCAACAGCAAGAGATACAAAATACACAGATACAACATACAAACAATCAAGCAAAAAGCTCAGGATAGTCTTTCAACATCTTCTCCTCAGATTCCCAAGTAGCCTCTTCAACCAAGTGGTTTCTCCAGACTACCTTGACCATCGGTATCGTCTTATTCCTCAAGACCTTCTCCCTACGGTCAACAATCTCAACAGGAGTCTCGATGTAATTCAGGTCTAACTGCAAACCTTCCGGCACTTCAGGCAAATGATGACTCGGATCTGGAATATAACCTCTCAACATAGACACATGGAAGACATTGTGCACCTGAGACAACTCTTCCGGTAATTCAAGCCGGTAAGCAGTTTTCCCGATCCTTTTCAATATCTTATATGGGCCTATAAATCTCGGGGCTAACTTCCCGCCTTTGCCAAACCGAACCACACCTTTGCTGGGTGATACCTTCAGGAAGACGAAGTCACCAACCTCAAACTCAAGGTCCCTCCTCCGGTTGTCTGCATAGCTTTTCTGCCTGCTCTGAGCTTCCACCAACCTTTTCCTGATCAGATCAATCTTCTCAGAAGTCAGCTGCACAAGCTCAGGACCAAACAACTGACGCTCCCCAACCTCATACCAACACACAGGAGTCCTGCACTTCCTGCCATACAAAGCTTCATACGGCGCCATCCCGATGCTAGTCTGAAAACTGTTGTTGTAGGCAAACTCCACCAAAGGTAAATGCCTTTCCCAACTTCCTCCGAAGTCTAGTATACAACACCGAAGCATATCCTCAAGAATACGGTTGACTCTCTCGGTCTGCCCATCGGTCTGTGGATGAAAAGCAGTGCTGAAATCCGTCTTGGTACCCAAAGCTGCCTGAAGACTCCTCCAGAAATGCGAAGTAAACCGCGCATCTCGATCAGACACAATAGTCGAAGGAACGCCATGAAGTCGGACAATCTCACCAACATACATCTCAGCCAACTTGTCCATCGAAGCTGTGAGTTTCATCGCCAAAAAGTGAGCGGACTTGGTAAGTCGATCGACTATAACCCAAATAGCATCGTTGCCTTTAGAACTCTTAGGCAAACCCGTGATGAAATCCATACTGATGTTATCCCATTTCCATTCCGGAATAGGTAACGGCTGTAATAGACCTCCGGGTCTCTGATTTTCGGCTTTGACTTGCTGACAAACCTCACATCTCGCGACAAATTCGGCCACATCCCGCTTCAAACCTGACCACCAGAAATGCTGTTTGATGTCTTTGTACATCTTAGTACTCCCAGGATGTACTGACAAAAGAGTAGCATGCGCCTCCTGAAGAATACTCTCTTTCAGGTCCGCCTGATCTGGAACACATAGCCTATCTCCGAACCACAGCACTCCATCCCTGGTCTGAAAACCGGGCAACCTGCCAGCACCAACCTGCTCCTTCATCTCCAGAATATCAGCATCAACTTCTTGACTTGCAATGATCCTTGCATTCAGAGTAGGCTGAAGCTTCAACTGAGATAAAGATGCTCCCAATCCTTGCAAGACAACTTCAATACCTGCTCGATCCAATTCCTCAATCAGATGCCTCTGAGTCGTAATCAAACTGGCCAAACTGCTCTTGCGACTAAGTGCATCAGCAACAACATTAGCCTTTCCAGGATGATACTTGATCTCAGGTCGTATATCCTCGAGCACTTCCAACCATCTCCGCTGCCTTAGATTGAGATCCCTCTGCTGGTAGATATACTTCAAGCTCTTATGATCCGTGTACATGCTCAACTTCTCACCATACACGTAGTGCCTCCATTGCTTCAAAGCAAAGATAATCGCAGCCAGCTCTAGATCATGAGTTGGATAATTCTTCTCATGCGGTCGTAGTTGCCTAGACCCATATGCGATCACTTTACCTTCTTGCATTAAGACACAACCAAGCCCCCGATGTGAAGCATCGCTATAGACATCATACTCAACTCCTGCTCTAGGCAAAGCCAAAATAGGTGCAGTAGTCAGTCTATCCTTCAACTCCTGAAAACTCGCCTGACATTGCTCGGTCCACTTGAAGCTCACATTCTTCTTGGTCAACTCGGTAAGCGGTACAGCTATCTGAGCATAACCTTGAATGAATCTCCGATAATACCCAGTCATCCCAAGGAAACTTCTGACTTCCTTCACTGTAGTAGGCCTAGCCCAATCTCTCACTGCCTCTATCTTCTGAGGGTCAGTTGCCACTCCCTCCTTAGAAAGGATGTGACCTAGGAATGCCACTTCAGATCTCCAGAAATCACACTTGGATAACTTGGCATACAACCTCTGCTCTTCCAACTTCTGCAAAACTGCTGCCAGATGCTCAGTGTGCTCCTCCTCAGACTTGGAGTACACGAGAATATCGTCGATAAACACCACGACGAAAGAATCAATAAACGGCCTCAGAACTCTGTTCATCAAGTCCATGAAGATTGCAGGTGCATTCGTCACTCCGAATGGCATAACTAAGAATTCGTAATGCCCATGCCGAGTTCTAAATGCAGTTTTATGCACATCTTCAGCTTTCACTCGCACTTGGTGATATCCTGATCGAAGATCTATTTTGGAGAATACAGCTGCTCCTTGTAGACGATCGAACAAGTCATCAATTCGAGGAATCGGATACTTATTCTGAACAGTGACCTTATTCAGCTCCCGGTAATCGATACACATCCTCATCGATCCATCCTTCTTCTTTACCAAAAGCACTGGTGCTCCCCAAGGTGACGCACTAGGTTGAATAAAGCCTTTTCCCAATAGTTCCTCAATCTGCCGTTTCACTTCATCCTGTTCCACTGGAGCCATCCTATAAGGTGCCTTAGAAATGGGTGCACTTCCCGGTTGAACAGTGATGCTGAACTCTACATCACGATACGGAGGTAACCCAGGAAAATCTTCCAAGAACACAGTCGGATAGTCCCGAACCACAGGAATCCCTTGCAATTCCACAGGAGTCTCTTCCTTGCGGATAGTTGCCACCAGCTTAGAACACTTCAACTTCCCTTGGAAAGTGACTTCAGGTCCACCTGGAGCCTTCACTGTCACCGTCTTGGCCTTACACTCGATGCTTGCACTGTACACCGACATCCAATCGATGCCAATGATAACATCGACCCCCAAGATAGTCAGCTCGATCAGATCAATGCCAAAGATTCGATCCCCAATCACTATCTCGCAATCAGCATAGTACCGATCAGTGGTCAAAGTTTCCCCTGATGGCGTAGCCACTGCTAAGATCTTGCCTGGAAAAATCTTCGGTTCAACTCCCAACACTTTAGCAAATCTAGGAGACACAAAAGTATGAGAGGATCCAGTATCAAACAACACCACAGCTCCCCTTCCATTAATATAGAGTTCTCCTGTTACATAACATACATCATTACATAACAGTTTTACACTATGATCGGGAAGAAGAAATGAAATCACACTAAACATCAGCCCTCGTACCAGAGATAACCTGATCCGCCTCCTCAGCATCAGTTTCTGTCAAAGCAAATACTCGCCCTGACTGGTACGGCCTCTTCCCAGTCTGCTGTATTGGCACATTGTGATTGCCAGCCCGTGGTTTGAGACACCGAGATTGGTAATGTCCCACTTCACCACAGTTAAAGCAAGTGACTGCAGAAGGTCTCCCTGCATCGTTTCCGGGTCTCCCAGCTACACTGACGGCATTCGCCCCTGTCGGTTTGAACTTCTGTGCAGATGGTTGCCCCTTGAAACTCCCCGATGGCGCGGGCCTCTTCCCAGACTGCCAGTTGCTCTTCTGGTGCTGAGCAACATGGAACTGCTCCATATCCGCCTCCGTTGCTGCCGCCCTCTTCACCAGCTTATCGAATCTCCTGATACCAAGGGGTATCATACGAGATCTCAAGCTCGGCCTCAGACCATGCTCGAACTTGCGAGCCTTCTTCGCCTCATCCATCACTAGTTCTGGAGCATACCTGGAGAGTTGAGTGAACTTAGTCTCATACTCCCTTACTGACATGCTGCCTTGCTGAAGTGACAGAAACTCCATGGCCTTTTTCTCCTGGACGTCGGAGGGGAAATAATGGCTGCGGAATTCTTCCAGAAATTCCTCCCAGCCAAGCAACAAGCCGCCCATAGTCCTCTTCATCGACTGCCACCAAACAGCCGCATCCTTCTCCAACTGCAAAGTCGCCAACTTGACCTTGCTGCCCTCCGGTGTTTCCAACACCTCGAAGATTGTCTCCACTTGCCGAATCCAGTTATCGGCCGCATCCGGGTCGGACTTTCCCTCGAACACTGGTGGTTTCATTCTCTTGAACGATTCCACTAGCTTGATTGCCTCGGGTACTGGATTCACCGGCCCCCTACCTTGGTTTGCAGCCACTGCATTCAGCGTCTGGTAAACCCTCGCAAATTCTGCATCCAGGTCCAAACCTTCACCATTCCTGGCTCCCCTTCTCGCCATATTCTGATGCAAAAGATCCATTAAATTCGAAGTATGAAACAAGAATTTAAACCAACTTTCATTTCATTGAATTCCAAAGTTTATACATTCGAATTTTAAAAAACATTTTAACATCAGAACAGAAGAAAAGAGAAACTAGGACAATCTAATCTCTACGGGTCCTCTTCGCTGCTCGAAGTTCATCCCGCAGTTCATCCACCTCATCCTTCAGCACATCAGTTAGGTTCTTTTTCTTCTCAAGTTCCCAAATCCGATGGCTAAGAACAGAATAGTCAGCATTCCGCTTCTCCAGCTGAGCCTCCAAAAATCCAACTCTATACTTCAAGGTATCCACTTGCCTCTGCAGAGAAGCTACAGCGTTACCCAGAGCTGGTCCCTTTTCTTCATCGGAAGAAGAAGAATCATCAGGTGAGTTCGGCGGTGGGGTGATCTCTCGAGATTCAGGGTACTCCTCATCATCAGAATCAACTTGCCCGGGGTGATATTCGTCCCCAGAATCAGCCTGTCCAGGATGGTACTCTTCCTTAATAATGTGCCAGTCGTCGCCTCCAGCGGGGTCGAAGTGATCAGCCATCTTAGAATAGAGAGGAAGAAGCATAAATCATAGAGCAACACAAATGTAAGTCACTTACATTTAAATCTCTAAATCCAAACACACACTCTAATGTCCACATCTAGGGTGTCGTTCCTTATAAATTTGTACGAGTGTGAAAGCATAGAAAACCTGGCTCTGATACCACTCTGTAACGCCCCGAATCCCAATTTACTGAATTCGAGATGTTCTTCAGGATCTTTTCGCTTTCTTCACACACAATTTTACAAGGAATTTAAAATAACTTTACTTTTCCATCAGAGTTACAACATGTTACATTTGAATGTACACAGCGGAAGCAAAATATACAATATTTACATAAATGGACAACAACATGATCAACTCTTTAAGCATCCATTCCTCTTACATGAAATTTTATCCTGCATAAAACACTGTGGGTACGTCAGTTTATTCAACCGACGATAATTATACATGGCCATCCTCTCTATGCCAGGAACAGTATAATGAATCTCATTTCTTACAAATCACAAGCTGGTTCAACATAAGCATGCAAAATAGGGGAACTTTTAATGATGTCGTGTCGTGATTGTGCACTTAAATCCTTAATGCAATTTACTTAATTAATTATGACACTAATGCACACTTGTTCGAATTCTATGCATCCCATACTACATAGGTTCGAGTGCAAGCCTCTTAAACGATCTTCATTTTAGTAGGGTTCAATCCCCCGCCATGACTTATTCTACTACTGTAATTCCAATGAGTATCCTAGATGAATCTATGAGTACAAGCATGTATCTTGGCCCCTGGAGTAGAATTTCGCGCCATGTCTTGACTCGTCAAGCATGCATTCTGCGACAATTCAGCCTCCTCCCTGAACACACTCCTCTTGCAGTCACCAAAACATCCCACAAGCGTGACTAGAGTCCGATCATTACTGAGTTGTGCCCGCGCCATGTCTTGACTCATCAAGCATGCATTCTGCGGCTCACACACCCGCACCGTACC
Source organism: Hemerocallis citrina (assembly GCA_017893485.1). Lineage (NCBI taxonomy): Eukaryota > Viridiplantae > Streptophyta > Magnoliopsida > Asparagales > Asphodelaceae > Hemerocallis > Hemerocallis citrina. Next base: position 242,756,184 of record CM030364.1, on the reverse strand, counting down.
CTAGCTCTCATACTCATGTTTTTCTCTCACCTTCATCACCTCCACACTATGTATTTAAGTTACATTAGAATCATGAATAAAATCGAGCTCTAGAGTTAGCCTCTCCATCAACCGGACTTATCATTTCATTTCACTTGACCAACCTGGTCTCAATATCATTTTATTCACTGCCGGGGAGACTTAGCTACTCTTTGTTCAATTTCAAATTCACAATACCCAATGGAGCATCATCAGCTCATAATTCATTTTAGAGTCTCTCAGACTTTCTCATCATGATTTCACATTTCATAATTTCATTTAATTCTCAATTCTCATCCATGATTCATTTACACAATTCATGCATCCATAACAGAGTTCATTGACTTAAATCACAAGGTTCACCATTACTAACAGCAAAATAACATGAATTCCAGTATACCAAAGTTCACTCTGTACAGTCGACTTGGAAGAACACCAGTCGACTTATACAGTCATACAGGGTTATCATAATGTTCGGGTTAGTCGACTGTGTACACCACCAGTCGCCTGTCCCGCAACTTCCATGTTCACAATATTAATCACATGACAGTCGACTGTTCACACATCAGTCGTCTGTCCTGGAGATTTCAACAGCAATATTTCTAAACCAGATCAGTCGACTTGCCACATGCATCGGTCGACTGGACAGATCCATTTTAATTTGGGAATTTACTTACAGTTTCTTACATATACTTGCATCATGATATCAATTAACAGTATATACCAATTCATGTTTCATAAACATAGTACCCCTTGCTCAGTAGCATTCACAACACAATTTTCCCAGTTATTAACATGCTCTTTAGAGGAACTACTACTCTAAACCTGTATTCACATTGCTCATACTTACATACGACAATGGGGATATAAATTTCAAGTCATCATCATGAGTCTACACAAATAGAATATCTTTATTCGGGGAACTATCAAACAGTCACTTTCAGAACGAGCATCAGTCGACTCAACCCCAAGTCAGTCGACTGAGCCGACAACTTCAGATGTTTATCTCCTCTAGTTCTTTTTTGTTTGTTTACCTTCCCTCCATCATATGTGTCATAGGGAAAGACATACATTTTATGATCACACCATCATGGCTATTCACACACATTTTATCAGCACATTATGAAAGTAAATATCTCGTATCAGTCGACTGGCTCATATGGCAGTCGACTGTACCGCCAGTCTTGTCTCGAATTTAATAACATGTTCAAGCAATTTCTACCGCATTCAATTCACTTTTGCCACACGGTAACACTTCATGACAAATATAGCATTATTCCTACTTTAGAAGTCCTGAGAAACACCCACCTTTTGTGAAGAAAATAACGAAATCCCGCAAGTCCTTCAATATAGCGCAGCACTTCTTGTTCCTTGGTTCCACTCCGACTCCTCAGCAATGCTGCTTGCCTCCACAGAAAAGCTCCCACACACTCTCAGATACTCTTATAATCTCAGGGAATTTTAGTGTAAAAAGATAGGGATTAGAAGGGGTATTTATACTAGAAGATAGATAGAATGAAGGGTTGAGATCTATTTGGGAGTTGAAGAAACAATGGCTGAGATTAAATCGGAAGTTTAGAAACTACCCACACCTCAAAATGTAACCACCCATGATCTCACCCATCACTCCACAATCCGGTCAAGAAGTGTGCTTATTGCACGTGTACATAAAGTGCACGTGTAGGCACAAGCCACACTACAATATGTACCTTAAATACCCGGGAATAAAAAGGGTAAGAAATGCTACAATACAAGTTGTAGAAAATAGTAAGATGGTTTAAATTCATGGGCTTAAAACCAATTTGGGCCAAACTAGTTATTTTGTAAAAAAATAAGTAAATTAATGCTTTATAAAACGATGTTGAAAAATACTAGTCAATAATATTGCACAAGTATACCATATAAAATAAATAATCTTCCATATAAAAGTCAGGGTATTACAGCTCGGCAGCGTGTGCCGAGGTCCATTTTTTCCATGTAACAGGGTCGGTGGCAAGAGCGCTCGGCAGCGTGTGTCGAGGTCCATTTTTCCATGTAACAGGATCGGTGGCAAGAGCGCTCGGCAGCGTGTGCCGAGGTCCATTTTTTCATGGGAGGAGCATGCCGAACGCATCATTCACGGGAGGGGGCAGACCTTCTAGGAGAACGCGGCAAGGGAGACCTCCGAGGCAGACGAGACAGTGTCCATCCTCAGCTTGGAGGACTTGGCAGTGATCCGGGACTGTTTCCAAATCCCGGAGGAGTACGAACTGATGCTGCCGGGTCCCGGGGTTAGGGCCAATTCGCCACTACCAGTAACCATGTGTTTCTGGCCGGTCGATGCCTTCATCACCGGGGCTCGGCTCCCTCTCCACCCGTTCGCGATTCAAGTACTTAGGTGGTTTGGGGTCAGCACCATCCAACTAATGCCGAACGCGTGGAGAGTCATCAACGCGTTCGTGCTCCACTGCCAAACAGCCGGAGTCGAGTCGGAGTTGAAGGTGCTCCGGACGATCTACCGACTTCATCAGCAGAACCGGTCGGAGTTCCGGTATTATTTGGCTCCGAGACATGGAGGTCGGCTCGTCGTTTGCCCCGGCTCTATAAAGCACTGGCGTGATAAGTATCTCATAGTGCGGAGTGCGGAGGCGTGGCCTATACCCTCTGATTGGGTGGAGGATGTGACGAAGCGAGTCAGAGAGTTGCCAGTGCTTCACCCTCAGGAAGAAGAGGCAGTTCGAATTCTTCTAGATCGGCCGAAGTACGATTAGCGGGATCTGACCGAAGACATTCTCTTCAGGGGAGGGCTCTGCCGCGTAGATCCCAGTACGCGGCTTCTTCTGTGTTCCTTTTTACTTTTTGCTTTGCCTTTCATAACTTGTGTTTTTTAACCAACTTCTTGTTTGATGCAGAGGCGATGGACTACGAAGCAGTGCTAGCGCAGAGGGCCGCCCTCGGAAGCAAGGCGCCGAAGAAGTGCAAGAGGGTCGCCACCAAACTGCCGTCCGCGAAGATCCAAAAGTTCGCGAGCGCAGGGGGTGGAGGTGCCGGCGAATGTGACCCTAACCAGCGCTCCGACATTAGCCTCGGCATCGGCCGAGGGAGGGGAGTTCCCGATCGCCGCCGCACTCGGGATGGAGGCTCCCCCGCTGACGGTGGTGGCCGAGGAGCTCTTGACGGAGGAGCACAAGAGGATTCATGTTCCGGACTGGCAGGTCTGGAACCTAGATGGGTTCCTCGGTGACTCCTTGGCGATCATGCAGGTGGTAAAGTACCTGGCGACGCCGAAGGACCGAGCCGCCATGGACACCGGCCAGGCAGGCTACGATGCCATCGAGATCGCTCGCTCGGCGGTATCGGTAAGTGTCGACTTTTCATATTTGAAGGTAGCTTTTATGTTTGATTTTCTAACTCCTTGCACTTCTCGTTGTTCTGCTACAGAGAACCGTCCACTTCGGTCATCTCATGGAGAAGATGACGGAGTTGGAGAAGGAGCTCAAGCAGGAGTCCGACCAAGCTTGGGCCAAAAAGGCTCGAATGGGCAACGAGCTCGACAAGCTGAAGGTCGAGTTCGAGGGGAGGACGACGAGGCTCGAGTACCTCGAGGACCTGGTCACAAGGCTCGAGGGCGACCTACTCCGGCAGAAGGAGGAGTCGGCCAAGCAGCTGGCCAAGGTGGCCGAGGCCAAGGCCGCGGCGTTGAAGGAAACCGAAGCGGCCACCATGACGAAGGCGCAAGGCTTCCTCGCCGCAAACATGGCCAAGGCGTACGCCCAGGCCATCACTCAGGTGTCGGAGCGTTACCCTGCGGTCGACTGCTCTGGGTGGCGGCTCTTTCTGGACCACATCGACGGCTTCGACCCCAAGTTGGAGGAGGAAGGAGGGGACGACGAAGTTGACGCCGAGGTCGAGGTCATCGGCGAGGTGCAGGGGTCAGTGGTTACTCCGCTGGCGATGATGCCTCCTTCAGGGGAGTCCGACCCCGCCCAGTCTCGACGCCCCGGGAAAGAGATCGCCCCCTGACTTCTTCTTCTTTCTTTTGTTGTTGTTGTTGTTTTTTTTTGGGGGGGGGGGACTTTTCGAGCTGTTGCTTGTACTGCCTAATTGTGGACTGGCTACCGCATTTTTGTGATGAATGGAAATACAACTTTTGAGCTCGGACTTGTCTTGTCTTGTCTTTGTAGTCTTGAAATTTGACTAAGTGTTTGAACACAAGATTTTAGTCTTCATTAGACGCATGTAGCTTTGTTCAGGGGTCAGATGCGGTGTAAATTTGTGAATATTTACTGAGCGCTCGTTGTTTGCTTTGAACATTTCAGCTCGCCGAGGTGACCCGATCGGCCGAATCCACCCGCTCCGAGGAGGAGTTACGCTCCGAGGTCAGCTTAGGAGCAACGAGGTTGTAACGCCCCGAATCCCAAATACACTGAATTCGAGATGTTCTACAGGATCTTTTCACTTTCTTTAGTACAATTTTACAGGGAAAATTAAACTTTTCATCTTACATCAGAGATTACATTAATATTACACTTTTCTTTTGCACAGCGGAAGTAAAATTTACAACAATTGAATAAAAGTACAACATCATGGTATAATCTTTAAGCATCCATTCTTCTTTAATCTTTAACATGTCATTTACCTGCATATAAGACTGTGGGTACGTCAGTTTATTCAACCGACGAACATTATACACGGCCATCCTCTCTATGCCGGAAATAGTATAACTTAACTTTCCATATTTAACAAACACAAACTTGTCACATTCAAACTAAGGGGACTACCCTATTGATGTCGTGTTGTGATTGTGCACTTAATCCTTAATGCATTTATTTATGTTACATGACACTAATGCACACTTGTTCGGATTCTATGCATCCCATACTACATAGGTCCGAGGGCAAGCCCTTATTCGTTCTTCATCTTTGTAGGGTTCAATCCCCCGTTATGATTTAATCTACTACTGTAATTACGGTAAGTATCCTAGATGTTTTCTGACCTACGAACTCATGTCTAGGCACTCTGGAGGGAATCCCATCGCTGACATGACTCATCATGCAGACATCCTGTGGTAATTCAGCTCTCACCATAGACATGACACCACCCGTAGTCTTCAAACATCCCACGAGCGTCGCCACCGGGACGGTACTCTGGAGCAGCATCCTCACCCAGACTCGTCATGGGAATTCTTGGGATACGCTCTCGCCGCTACCCAGGGCCCTCATACTCAATGTTTTTCTCTTACTTTCATCACGTCTTCACTATGTACTAATCCTTAGTTTCATTTAAAAATCATGAACAAAAATTTAATCTCTAGAGTTAGCCTCTCCATCAACCGGACTTATTCATTCATTTCATCATGACCAACTTTGGTCTAATTTCATTTCATTTCATTTCTCGATGCCGGGGAGACTTAGCTACTCTATTTCAAATTTCATTTCACAATCTTTAACTTATAAATTTTCCATGTTGAGTTCTCATACTCACATGTATATTCTCTTTTCAATTCATGATTTCTAATTTTGTTCACAAGTCCATCATTGCACATAAATTGCATATACTTATTAATTATCACATCACAATATTTCTACATTACTAAACAATGTACACATTTCATATTATTCCACAAGTGAGAAAATAATTGCATCATGTCACATAACTACATTTCTTTTTGCCAAGTCAACTCTTAATGTTTCAATTCACTTATTCTTTCAAGTTATAAATTCATATCAATAATCTATATAGAACCATATGTCTATTTATGCATTTTAACTACAACCCATAGTTAAATTCATTCAAATAATCCCCAAACTATATTTAGAAAGTCCCTTACATTTTTAGGAGAATATACATATTTTTTCATAATTTTTCGATACATAAAACTCCCCAAAAAATATTTTTTCCATCTTGCCGATAGCAAGATTCGAACCCAGCACGCCACCAACAAAGCCCAAAGCACAGGCCACTAGGCCGGTTTGTGCCACAGTATAAAACGCAACTGAGAGCTAAAATGCTCTCAGTCCGCTGATTAATCATTTTGAAAGAAACTAAACAAAAATATTGTTGATCCTGGGATTCGAACCAGTCACAGCAGAGAACCCAACGTGACGCTGTGACCACTTGAGCTACATGCTCAGGTTGTTACAGTGTGCGTTAAATTCCTTTTAGACTAATTCCCACTGTTATAAAATTATTTCGATGTTCAACCAAACTTTGTTTCTTATTGCTTTTGTAAAAATTACTGAAAATCTCCAGATCAATTTTCATTCATATGAATTTCATACCAGTAAGATAAAAATAATTTTTGTACTAATAAATTATATTTTTCACACAAATCAATGAATCATTCATTAAAAAACTAATATATTTTCCATTTTCGACATTGCTAAACAATTGATCTCCCAATCTTTTTATTCAAATTTGCTTATAATAATTTACTGTTATTAACTCTTTATTCAACCAACACATATATCTTTAATTTGTCCATACCCATATCAACATAGAGGTCTATTTAGCACATGAATAGGCAAAACTCAACTACTAACTTTATGAGTAGTTTTTTAATGATAACAAAGTAGTTCCATTAATCAATCTATGTCACAACATATATAATCACTTGTTAAATTGCATAATCACATCTCAATCATTCAAGAAATTCACTCTTTTCAATTTAAAGTGTACTCTTTCTCAATCAATTCCATGTTTCAATTTTACAATTAACAAGCGTTCTTATTCATGCATCATGTCTCAATTCACACTAGCAACATTCTTAAGGGAATTTAATCACCATCATTACTACATACTAATAATCATGGATACTTCTACACACAATTTAATTTAATTTAATACTAGAACCACATACAAATTAATCACCACATTTCAATCAATTCATAAACTAACTTCTCAATTAAAGTGTGTTCTTATTAGTATTTTTCATGCATTTTTTTGATAGTTGAATCTAGCATAGATCCCTATATTAGAAATATGAAATATTTACCCACCTTGTATGGAGAGAAAATAAACACACAAAGCAACCAAGTCCTTGCAACAAGATGCACCTCCTCCTAGCCGAATGCGCGCACCTCCAAGCCACCAAGCAAACCGAAAGCTCCCTCTTGCAATGGCCGGCCTCTCCTCCTTGGAACAAGCAAGCAATCCCACACAATCTCTCTATCTTTTAACTCACACTATTACTACAATAAGACTATAATTTGGAAGAATATAATTTGCATATGAAAATAGCCATGAGAGGGGGGTATTCATACTAGAAAACAAGTGAAATGGATGGCTAGGATTGATTAGTTGGTTGAAAGATGGAGGGCCAAGATTAGAGTAGGAGTTATAAAAACTACCCACATCCACAAAACCACCTCCATGATCACCATGACTATTTTCAAAACTCCCTCCAAAAAGATGCAAACCGGCCTAGGAAAAGGGTGTGCATTGCACGTGTACGTGTAGTGCACGTGCATGCAACTAGGCCCAAATTTGTACACTTTAATTTTGTACAAAAATAAAATAGTTATAAAATAGTCTTCTACATGACAAGTTTAAATAAAAAGGAGATTAATCCATGGGCTTTATTTTTGGGCCAAAATAGTTATTAAAATAAATAAAATAAAATACATTTGGGCTTTTAAGAAAAAGGCCTTTTTAATTAAATTAAAATAAGGTTTTCTATTTGTTTAAAGAAAGGCTTTTTGTACAAAAAAATAATTTGAGAACACCTATTTAAATATTTATACACATTATAATAAAATAATCCAAACAAAATATTGCACAAGCACACTACGTGCAAAATAAATAATTTTCCATTAATTGAAAAATCAGGGTATTACAGCACTCCCTCCTTAGAATAGTTTCGTCCCCGGAACTACAATCAAGAGTGAGAAACAAACAATACAATACAGCAACAAGAACAAAAAGATACAAAATTACAATCAAGCAAAAAGCTCAGGATAGTCCTTCAACATCCTCTCCTCAGATTCCCAAGTAGCCTCTTCAACCAAGTGGTTTCTCCAGACTACCTTGACCATCGGTATCGTCTTATTCCTCAAGACTTTCTCTCGACGATCAACAATCTCAACAGGAGACTCGATGTATTTCAGGTCTAACTGCAAACCTTCCGGCACTTCAGGCAAATGATGACTCGGGTCTGGAATATAACCTCTCAGCATAGACACATGAAAGACATTGTGCACCTGAGACAACTCTTCCGGTAATTCAAGCCGGTAAGTAGTTTTCCCGATCCCTTTCAATATCTTGTACGGGCCTATAAACCTCGGGGCTAACTTCCCGCCTTTGCCAAAACGAACCACACCTTTACTGGGCGATACCTTCAGAAAGACGAAGTCACCAACCTCTAACTCAAGGTCCCTTCTCCGGTTGTCTGCATAGCTTTTCTGCCTGCTCTGAGCTTCCACCAACCTTTTCCTGATCAGAACAATCTTCTCAGAAGTTTGCTGTACAAGCTCAGGACCAAACAACTGACGCTCCCCAACTTCATACCAACAAACAGGAGTCCTGCACTTCCTGCCATACTGAGCTTCGTACGGCGCCATCCCAATGCTAGCCTGAAAACTGTTGTTGTAGGCAAATTCCACCAAAGGTAAATGCCTTTCCCAACTGTCTCCGAAGTCTAGTACACAACACCGAAGCATATCCTCAAGAATACGGTTGACTCTCTCGGTCTGCCCATCGGTTTGCGGATGAAAAGCAGTGCTGAAATCTGTCTTGGTACCCAAAGCTGTCTGAAGGCTCCTCCAGAAATGCGAAGTAAACCGCGCATCTCGATCAGACACAATAGTTGACGGAACGCCATGAAGTCTGACAATCTCACCAACATACATCTCAGCTAACTTGTCCATCGAAGCAGTGAGTTTCATCGCCAAAAAGTGAGCAGACTTGGTAAGTCGATCGACTATAACCCAAATTGTATCATTGCCTTTAGAACTCTTAGGCAATCCCGTGATGAAATCCATACTGATGTTATCCCACTTCCATTCCGAAATAGGTAACGGCTGTAATAGACCTCCGGGTCTCTGATTTTCGGCTTTGACTTGCTGACAAACCTCACACTTCGCAACAAATTCAGCCACATCCCGCTTCAAACCTGACCACCAGAAATGCTGTTTGATGTCCTTGTACATCTTAGTACTTCCAGGATGTACCGACAAAAGAGTAGCACGTGCCTCCTGAAGAATACTCTCTTTCAGGTCCGCCTGATTTGGAACACACAGCCTATCTCCGAACCACAGCACTCCATCCCTGATTTGAAATCCGGGCAACCTGCCAGCACCAACCTGCTCCTTCATCTCCAAAATATCAGCATCAACTTTCTGACTTGCAATGATCCTAGCATTCAAAGTAGGCTAAAGCCTCAACTGAGCCAAAGATGCTCCCAATCCTTGCAAGACAACCTCAATACCTGCTCGATCCAACTCCTCAATCAGATGCCTCTGAGTTGTAATCAAACTGGCCAAACTGCTCTTGCGACTAAGTGCATCAGCAACAACATTAGCTTTTCCAGGATGATACTTGATCTCAGGTCGCATATCCTCGAGAACTTCCAACCATCTCCGCTGCCTCAGATTGAGATCCCTCTGCTGATATATGTACTTCAAGCTCTTGTGGTCCGTGTACATGTTCAACTTCTCACCGTACACATAGTGCCTCCATTGCTTCAGGGCAAAGATAATCGCAGCCAACTCCAGATCATGAGTTGGGTAATTTTTCTCGTGCGATCGTAGTTGCCTAGACCCATAAGCGATTACTCTTCCTTCTTGCATTAAGACACAACCAAGCCCACGATGTGAAGCATCTCTATAAACATCATACTCAACACCTGCTCTAGGCAAAGCCAAAATAGGTGCAGTAGTCAGCTTCTCTTTCAACTCCTGAAAGCTCGCCTCACTTTGCTCAGTCCACTCGAAGCTCACATTCTTCTTGGTCAGTCCAGTAAGCGGTACAGCTATCTGAGCATAACCTTGAATGAATCTCCTGTAGTATCCAGTCATCCCTAGGAAACTTCTGACTTCCTTCACTGTAGTAGGCCTAGCCCAATCTCTCACTATCTCTATCTTTTGAGGGTCAGTTGCCACTCCCTCCTTAGAAAGGATGTGACCTAGGAATGCCACTTCAAATTTCCAGAAATCACACTTGGATAACTTGGCATACAACTTCTGCTCTTCCAACTTCTGCAAAACTGCTGCCAGATGCTCGGTGTGCTCCTCCTCAGACTTGGAGTACACGAGAATATCATCGATAAACACCACGACGAAAGAATTAATAAACGGCCTCAGAACTCTGTTCATCAAGTCCATAAAGATTGCGGGTGCATTCGTCACTCCGAATGGCATAACTAAGAATTCGTAATGCCCATGCCGAGTTCTAAACGCAGTTTTGTGCACATCTTCAGCTTTCACTCGAACTTGGTGGTAACCTGATCGAAGATCTATTTTGGAGAAAACAGCTGCTCCTTGTAGACGATCGAACAAATCATCAATTCGAGAATTCGGATACTTATTCTGAACAGTGACCTTATTCAGCTCCCGGTAATCGATACACATTCTCATCGATCCATCCTTCTTCTTTACCAAAAGCACTGGTGCTCCCCAAGGTGACGCACTAGGTTGAATAAAGCCTTTCTCCAACAGTTCCTCAATCTGCCGTTTCACCTCATCCTGTTCTACTAGAGCCATCCTATACGTGTAATACCCCGATTTTTTCTATATATATATATAAAGATTATTTAATTCTACATATGATATGCACGTGTAATATTGTTTCTTAAGCCCAAATGTTTTTCTACAAGATAATTAGTTTGGCCCAATTAATTTTAGCCCATGGATTTAAAACCCCTTCTATTGTATTTTTATAACCAGCATGTGTGACATCTTTTTCTTCTTTTGGGCCGGGTATTTGATATACTATTGTAGGGTGTAGTTGGTGCATGCACGTGCATTCGCGTACACGTGCATTGGACACAACCCTTGGCCGGATTGTGGAGTGATGGGTGTAGATCATGGGTAGTTACCTTTGAGTTGTGGGTAGTTTTCTCAACTCCCGATCTGATCTCAGCCTTTGATCTCCAACTCCCCAACAAATCTCATCCCTCCATTTCACCTATATTCTAGTATAAATACCCCCTCCTATTTCCTATCTCTTTTACACTAAAATTTCCTAAGATTTCAAGAGAGTATCTGTGAGTTGTGTGGGAGCTTTTCTGTGGAGGCAAGCAACACTGCTGAGGAGCCGGTGTGGGACAAAGGAGCAAGGAGTGCAGTACGGTGTTGAAGGACTTTGCGGGATTTCGTTATTTCTCCATATAAGGTGGGTGTTTCTCAGGACTTCTAATGTAGGAATGATATTGCAATTGTTATGATTGATACTATGTTATAAATAGTGAATGGAATGCGGTAGAAATTGCTTGAACATGCTAGTAATATTGAGACGGGACTGTCGGTACAGTCGACTGCCATGTGAGCCAGCCGACTGGTACGAGACACTACTTTTCATAATGTACTGATAAAATGTGTGCAATAGACATGATGGTGTGATTATTAAATGTATACTTCCCTATGACACATGATGGAGGGAAGGTAAATAAATGAAAAGAACTAATAGTGATAAATATCTGAAGTTGTCGACGCAGTCGACTGACTTGGTGTTAAGTCGACTGGTGCTTCATTTCCGAATATGACTGTTTGAAAGTCCCCTGAATAAAGATATTCTATTTACGTAGACCCATTATGATGATTCGAGATTTGTACCTTCATTATTGTAAGAAAGTAGGGCAATGCGAATGCATGTTTAGAGTAGTTTTTTCTAAAGGAGCATGTTAATAACTGGAAAAATTATGCTGTGAATGCTACTGAACAAGAAGAAACTCTGTTTATGAAACATGAATTGATGTATACTGTTAATTGATATCATGAAGCAAGTACACGTAAGAACTGTAAATAAATTCCCTAATTAAAATGGATCTGTCCAGTCGACCGAATGCGTGTAGCAAGTCGACTGATCTGGACTTGGAAATTATGCTGTTTGAAATCTCCAGGACAGACGACTGATTAATGAACAGTCGACTGTTATGTGGATAATATTGTGAATATGGAAGGTTGCGGGACAGGCGACTGGTTGAGTGCAACAGTCGACTATCCCGAGCTTTTATGAGGAACCTGTATGTGACTGTATAAGTCGACTGGTATTCTTCCAAGTCGACTGTGCAGAGTGGACTTTTGATAATTTGATTCATGTTATTTACTGTTGGTAATGATGAACTTTATGCTTTTAATCGATGGATTCTGTTTATGGCTGTATGAATTATGTGAAAGGAATCATAGATGAGAATTGAGAATTAAATGAATAATTATGAAAGGCTAAATCATGATGAGAAAGTCTGTGGGACTCAAAAATGAAATCATGAGCTGATGGCGCTCAATTGGATATTGTGAATTTGAAATTGAACGAAGGAGTAGCTAAGTCTCCCCGGCAGTGAAATGAAATGATATTGAGAAATAGACCAGATTGGTCAAGTGAAATAAAATGATAAGTCCGGTTGATGGAGAGGCTAACTCTAGAGCTTGATTTTTATTCATGATTCTAATGTAACTTTAATACATAGTGTGGAGGTGATGAAGGTGAGAGAAAAACATGAGTATGAGAGCTAGGGTACGGTGCGGGTGCGTGAGCCGCAGAATGCATGCTTGATGCGTCAAGACATGGCACGGGCACAACTCAGTAATGATCGGACTCTAGTCACGCTTGTGGGATGTTTTGGTGACTGCAAGAGGAGTGTGTTCAGGGAGGAGGCTGAATTGTCGCAGAATGCATGCTTGACGAGTCAAGAAATGGCGCGAAATTCTACTCCAGGGGCCAGGATACATGCTTGTACTCATAGAATCATCTAGGATACTCACTGGAATTACAGAAGTAGAGTAAGTCATGGCGGGGGATTGAACCCTACAAAAATGAAGAACGATTAAGAGGCTTGTCCTCGAAGCTATGTAGTATGGGATGCATAGAATTCGAACAAGTGTGCATTAGTGTCATGTGAAAATTAAATAAATTGCATTAAGGATTAAGTGCACAATCACGACACGACATCTCTAAAAGTTCCCCCTTTGATTTTTACATGCTTATTATGAACAAGATTGTTGATTTGCTAAGAAATGAGATTCATTATACTGTTTCTGGCATAGAGAGGATGGCCATGTATAATTATCGTCGGTTGAATAAACTGACGTACCCACAGTTTTGTATGCAGGATAAATTACATGTAAAGAGGAATGGATGCATAAAGATCTCATTATGTTGTTATTCATTTATGTAAATGTTGTATATTTTGCTTCCGCTGTGTAAATTTAAATGTGAGATGTTGTAACTCTGATGTAAAAAGAAAAGTTTGAATTTCCTTGTAAAATTGTACTCGAGAAAAGCGAAAAGATCCTGAAGAACATCTCGAACTCAGAAATTTTGGGGTTCGGGGCGTTACAGAGTGGTATCAGAGCCACGCTTTCCTACGCTTTCGCACTTGTACAAATTTATAAGGAACGACACCCTAGATGTGGATATTAGAGTGTGTGTTTGAGTCTAGAGATTTAAATGTAAGTGACTTACATTTGTGTTGCTCTATGATTTATGCTTTCTCCTCTCTATTCTAAGATGGCTGATCACTTCGACCCTGCTGGAGGCGACGACTAGCATATTATTGAGGAAGAGTACCATCCTGGACAGGCTGATTCTGAGGACGAGTATCACCCTGGGCAAGCTGATTCAGATGATGAGGAGTACCCTGAATCTCGAGAGATCACCCCACCGCCGAGCTCACCTGACGATTCTTCTTTTTCCGATGAAGAAAAGGGACCAGCTCTGAGTAGCGCTGTGGCTTCTCTGCAGAGGCAAGTGGATACCCTGAAGTATAGAGTTGGAGTTTTGGAGGCTCAGATGGAGAAGCGGAATGCTGACTATTCTGTTCTTAGCCATCGGATTTGGGAACTTGAGAAGAAAAAGAACCTAACTGATGTGCTGAAAGATGAGGTGGATGAACTGCGGGATGAACTTCGAGCAGCGAAGAGGACCCGTAGAGATTAGATTGTCCTAGTTTCTATTTTCTATCTATTCTGATGTTAAGAAATGTTTTAATTCGAATGTATAAACTTTGAAATTCAATGAAATGAAAGTTGGTTTAATTTCTTGTCTTATACTTCAAATTTAATGGATCTTTTTGCATCAGAATATGGCGAGAAGGGGAGCCAGGAATGGTGAAGGTTTGGACCTGGAGGCTGAGTTTGCAAGGGTTTACCAGATGCTGAATGTAGTGGCTGCAAACCAAGGAAGGGGGCCGGTGAATCCAGTACCCGAGGCAATTAAGCTAGTGGAATCGTTCAAGAGAATGAAACCACCAGTGTTCGAGGGAAAGTCCGACCCGGATGCGGCCGATAACTGGATTCGGCAAGTGGAGACAATCTTTGAGGTGTTGGAGACACCGGAGGGCAGCAAGGTCAAGTTGGCGACTTTGCAGTTGGAGAAGGATGCGGCTGTTTGGTGGCAGTCGATGAAGAGGACTATGGGCGGCTTGTTGCTTGGCTGGGAGGAATTTCTGGAAGAATTCCGCAGCCATTATTTCCCCTCCGACGTCCAGGAGAAAAAGGCCATGGAGTTTCTGTCACTTCAGCAAGGCAGCATGTCAGTGAGGGAGTATGAGACTAAGTTTACTCAGCTCTCCAGATACGCTCCAGAACTGGTGATGGATGAGGCGAAGAAGGCTCGCAAGTTCGAGCATGGTCTGAGGCCAAGCTTGAGGTCTCGTATGATACCTCTTGGTATCTGGAGATTCGATAAGCTGGTGAAGAGGGCGGCAGCAACGGAGGCGGATATGGAGCAGTTCCATGTTGCTCAGCACCAGAAGAGCAACTGGCAGTCCGGGAAGAGGCCCGCGCCACCGGGGAGTTTCAAGGGGCAACCATCTGCACAGAAGTTCAAACCGACAGGGGCGAACGCCGTCAGTGTAGCTGGAAGGCCTGGGAACGATGTAGGGAGACCTTCTGCAGTCACTTGCTTTAACTGTGGGGAAGTGGGACATTACCAATCTCGATGTCTCAAACCACGGGCTGGCAATCACAATGTGCCAATACAGCAGACTGGGAAGAGGCCGTACCAGTCAGGGCGAGTATTTGCTTTGACAGAAGCTGATGCTGAGGAGGCGGATCAAGTCATCTCTGGTACGAGAGCTGATGTTTAGTGTGGTTTTGTCATTTCTTCTTCCCGTTCATAGTGTGAAACTGTTATGTAATGATGTATGTTATGTAACAGGAGAACTCTATATTAATGGAAAGGAAGCTGTGGTGTTGTTTGATACTGGATCCTCTCATACTTTTGTGTCTCCAAGGTTTGCTAAAGTGTTGGGAGTTGAACCAAAGATTTTTCCAGGCAAGATCTTAGCAGTAGCTACTCCATCAGGAGAAACTTTGATCACTGATCGGTACTATGCTGATTGCGAGATAGTGATTGGGGATCGAATCTTTGGCATTGATCTGATCGAGCTGACTATCTTGGGAGTCGATGTTATCATTGGCATTGATTGGATGTCGGTGTACAGTGCAAGCATCGAGTGTAAGACCAAGACGGTGACAGTGAAGGCTCCAGGTGGACCTGAAGTCACTTTCCAAGGGAAGTTGAAGTGTTCTAAGTTGGTGGCAACTATCCGCGAGGAAGAGACTCCTGTGGAATTGCAAGGGATTCCTGTGGTTCGGGACTATCCGACTGTGTTCTTGGAAGATTATCCTGGGTTACCTCCGCACCGTGATGTAGAGTTCAGCATCACTATTCAACCGGGAAGTGCACCCATTTCTAAGGCACCGTATAGGATGGCTCCAGTGGAACAGGATGAAGTGAAACGGCAGATTGAGGAACTATTGGGAAAAGGCTTTATTCAACCTAGTGCGTCACCTTAGGGAGCACCAGTGCTTTTGGTAAAGAAGAAGGATGGATCGATGAGGATGTGTATCGATTACCGGGAGCTGAATAAGGTCACTGTTCAGAATAAGTATCCGATTCCTCGAATTGATGACTTGTTCGATCGTCTACAAGGAGCAGCTGTATTCTCCAAAATAGATCTTCGATCAGGATATCACCAAGTGCGAGTGAAAGCTGAAGATGTGCACAAAACTGCATTTAGAACTCGGCATGGGCATTACGAATTCTTAGTTATGCCATTCGGAGTGACAAATGCACCCGCAATCTTCATGGACTTGATGAACAGAGTTCTGAGGCCGTTTATTGATTCTTTCGTCGTGGTGTTTATCGACGATATTCTTGTGTACTCCAAGTCTGAGGCGGAGCACACCGAGCATCTGGCAGCAGTTTTGCAGAAGTTGGAAGAGCAGAGGTTGTATGCCAAGTTATCCAAGTGTGATTTCTAGAAATCTGAAGTGGCATTCCTAAGTCACATCCTTTCTAAGGAGGGAGTGGCAACTGACCCTCAGAAGATAGAGGCAGTGAGAGATTGGGCTAGGCCTACTACAGTGAAGGAAGTCAGAAGTTTCCTTGGGATGACTGGATACTACAGGAGATTCATTCAAGATTATGCTCAGATAGCTGTGCCGCTTACTGAGTTGACCAAGAAGAGTGTGAGCTTCAAGTGGACCGAGCAATGTGAGGCGAGCTTTCAGGAGTTGAAAGATAGACTGACGACTGCACCTATTTTGGCTTTGCCTAGAGCAGGAGTTGAGTATGACGTCTATAGCGATGCTTCACATCGGGGGCTTGGTTGTGTCTTAATGCAAGAAGGTAAAGTAATCGCTTATGGGTCTAGGCAACTACGACCGCATGAGAAGAATTATCCAACTCATGATCTAGAGCTGGCTGCGATTATCTTTGCTTTGAAGCAATGGAGGCACTTCGTGTATGGTGAGAAGTTGAACATGTACACAGATCATAAAAGCTTGAAGTACATATACCAGCAGAGGGATCTCAATCTGAGGCAGCGGAGATGGTTGGAAGTGCTCGAGGATATGCGACCTGAGATCAAGTATCATCCTGGAAAGGCTAATGTTGTTGCTGATGCACTTAGTCGCAAGAGCAGTTTGGCCGGTTTGATTACGACTCAGAGGCATCTGATTGAGGAGTTGGATCGAGCAGGTATTGAAGTTGTCTTGCAAGGATTGGGAGCATCTTTATCTCAGTTGAAGCTTCAGCCTACCTTGAATGCAAGGATCATTGCAAGTCAGGAAGTTGATGCTGATATCTTGGAGATGAAGGAGCAGGTTGGTGCTGGCAAGTTGCCCGGATTTCAGACCAGGGATGGAGTGCTGTGGTTCGGAGATAGGCTGTGTGTTCCAGATCAGGCAGACCTGAAAGAGAGTATTCTTCAGGAGGCACATGCTACTCTTTTGTCAGTACATCCTGGGAGTACTAAGATGTATAAAGACATAAAACAGCATTTCTGGTGGTCAGGTTTGAAGCGGGATGTGGCCGAATTTGTCGCGAGGTGTGAGGTTTGTCAGCAAGTCAAAGCCGAAAATCAGAGACCCGGAGGTCTATTACAGCCGTTACCTATTTCGGAATGGAAGTGGGATAACATCAGTATGGATTTCATCACGGGATTGCCTAAGAGTTCTAAAGGCAATGATGCTATTTGGGTTATAGTCGATCGACTTACCAAGTCCGCTCACTTTTTGGCAATGAAACTCACGGCTTCGATGGACAAGTTGGCTGAGTTGTATGTTGGTGAGATTGTCCGACTTCATGGCGTTCCTGCGACTATTGTGTCTGATCGAGATGCGCGGTTTACTTTGCATTTCTGGAGGAGTCTTCAGGCAGCTTTGGGTACCAAGACAGATTTCAGCACTGCTTTTCATCCACAGACCGATGGGCAGACCGAGAGAGTCAACCGTATTCTTGAGGATATGCTTCGGTGTTGTATACTAGACTTTGGAGGCAGTTGGGAAAGGCATTTACCTTTGGTGGAATTTGCCTATAACAACAGTTTTCAGGCTAGCATCGGGATGGCGCCGTATGAATCTTTGTATGGCAGGAAGTGCAGGACTCCTGTGTGTTGGTATGAGGTTGGGGAGCGTCAGTTGTTTGGTCCTGAGCTTGTACAGCTGACTTCTGAGAAGATTGATCTGATCAGGAAGAGGTTGGTGGAAGCTCAGAGCAGGCAGAAAAGCTATGCAGACAACCGGAGAAGGGACCTTGAGTTTGAGGTTGGTGACTTCGTCTTTTTGAAGGTATCACCCAGTAAAGGTGTGGTTCGGTTTGGCAAAGGCGGGAAGTTAGCCCCGAGATTTATAGGCCCATATAAGATATTGAAAAGGATCGGGAAAACTGCTTACCGGCTTGAATTACCGGAAGAGTTGTCTCAGGTGCACAATGTCTTTCATGTGTCTATGTTGAGAGGTTATATTCCAGATCCGAGTCATCATTTGCCTGAAGTGCCGGAGGGTTTGCAGTTAGACCTGAATTACATCGAGACTCCTGTTGAGATTGTTGATCGTAGGGAGAAGGTCTTGAGGAATAAGACGATACCGATGGTCAAGGTAGTCTGGAGAAACCACTTGGTTGAAGAGGCTACTTGGGAATCCGAGGAGAAGATGTTGAATGACTATCCTGAGCTTTTTGCTTGCTTGTCTTGTTGATTGTATTTTGTATTTTGTATCTTTTTGTATCTCTTGTTGTTGTGTTTTCTGTTTCTCGCTCTTGGTTGTAGTTCCGGGGACGGAACTATTCTAAGGAGGGAGTGATGTAATACCCCGATTTTTTCTATATATATATATATAAAGATTATTTAATTCTACATATGATATGCATGTGTAATATTGTTTCTTAAGCCCAAATGTTTTTCTACAAGATAATTAGTTTGGCCCAATTAATTTTAGCCCATGGATTTAAAACCCCTTCTATTGTATTTTTATAACCAGCATGTGTGACATCTTTTTCTTCTTTTGGGCCGGGTATTTGATATACTATTGTAGGGTGTAGTTGGTGCATGCACGTGCATTCGCGTACACGTGCATTGGACACAACCCTTGGCCGGATTGTGGAGTGATGGGTGTAGATCATGGGTAGTTACCTTTGAGTTGTGGGTAGTTTTCTCAACTCCCGATCTGATCTCAGCCTTTGATCTCCAACTCCCCAACAAATCTCATCCCTCCATTTCACCTATATTCTAGTATAAATACCCCCTCCTATTCCCTATCTCTTTTACACTAAAATTTCCTAAGATTTCAAGAGAGTATCTGTGAGTTGTGTGGGAGCTTTTCTGTGGAGGCAAGCAACACTGCTGAGGAGCCGGTGTGGGACAAAGGAGCAAGGAGTGCAGTACGGTGTTGAAGGACTTTACGGGATTTCGTTATTTCTCCATATAAGGTGGGTGTTTCTCAGGACTTCTAATGTAGGAATGATATTGCAATTGTTATGATTGATACTATGTTATAAATAGTGAATGGAATGCGGTAGAAATTGCTTGAACATACTAGTAATATTGAGACGGGACTATCGGTACAGTCGACTGCCATGTGAGCCAGCCGACTGGTACGAGACACTACTTTTCATAATGTACTGATAAAATGTGTGCAATAGACATGATGGTGTGATTATTAAATGTATACTTCCCTATGACACATATGATGGAGGGAAGGTAAATAAATGAAAAGAACTAATAGTGATAAATATCTGAAGTTGTCGGCGCAGTCGACTGACTTGGTGTTAAGTCGACTGGTGCTTCATTTCCGAATATGACTGTATGAAAGTCCCCTGAATAAAGATATTCTATTTACGTAGACCCATTATGATGATTCGAGATTTGTACCTTCATTATTGTAAGAAAGTAGGGCAATGCGAATGCATGTTTAGAGTAGTTTTCTCTAAAGGAGCATGTTAATAACTGGGAAAATTATGCTGTGAATGCTACTGAACAAGAAGAAACTCTGTTTATGAAACATGAATTGATGTATACTGTTAATTGATATCATGAAGCAAGTACACGTAAGAACTGTAAATAAATTCCCTAATTGAAATGGATCTGTCCAGTCGACCGAATGCGTGTAGCAAGTCGACTGATCTGGACTTGGAAATTATGCTGTTTGAAATCTCCAGGACAGACGACTGATTAATGAACAGTCGACTGTTATGTGGATAATATTGTGAATATGGAAGGTTGCGGGACAGGCGACTGGTTGAGTGCAACAGTCGACTATCCCGAGCTTTTATGAGGAACCTGTATGTGACTGTATAAGTCGACTGGTATTCTTCCAAGTCGACTGTACAGAGTGGACTTTTGATAATTTGATTCATGTTATTTACTGTTGGTAATGATGAACTTTATGCTTTTAATCGATGGATTCTGTTTATGGCTGTATGAATTATGTGAAAGAAATCATAGATGAGAATTGAGAATTAAATGAATAATTATGAAAGGCTAAATCATGATGAGAAAGTCTGTGGGACTCAAAAATGAAATCATGAGCTGATGGCGCTCAATTGGATATTGTGAATTTGAAATTGAACGAAGGAGTAGCCCCGGCAGTGAAATGAAATGATATTGAGAAATAGACCAGGTTGGTCAAGTGAAATGAAATGATAAGTCCGGTTGATGGAGAGGCTAACTCTAGAGCTTGATTTTTATTCATGATTCTAATGTAACTTTAATACATAGTGTGGAGGTGATGAAGGTGAGAGAAAAACATGAATATGAGAGCTAGGGTACGGTGCGGGTGTGTGAGCCGCAGAATGCATGCTTGATGCGTCAAGACATGGCGCGGGCACAACTCAGTAATGATCGGACTCTAGTCACGCTTGTGGGATGTTTTGGTGACTGCAAGAGGAGTGTGTTCAGGGAGGAGGCTGAATTGTCGCAGAATGCATGCTTGACGAGTCAAGACATGGCGCGAAATTCTACTCCAGGGGCCAGGATACATGCTTGTACTCATAGAATCATCTAGGATACTCACTGGAATTACAGAAGTAGAGTAAGTCATGGCGGGGGATTGAACCCTACAAAAATGAAGAACGATTAAGAGGCTTGCCCTCGAACCTATGTAGTATGGGATGCATAGAATTCGAACAAGTGTGCATTAGTGTCATGTGAAAATTAAATAAATTGCATTAAGGATTAAGTGCACAATCACGACACGACATCTCTAAAAGTTCCCCCTTTGATTTTTACATGCTTATTATGAACAAGATTGTTGATTTGCTAAGAAATGAGATTCATTATACTATTTCTGGCATAGCGAGGATGGCCATGTATAATTATCGTCGGTTGAATAAACTGACGTACCCACAGTTTTGTATGCAGGATAAATTACATGTAAAGAGGAATGGATGCATAAAGATCTCATTATGTTGTTATTCATTTATGTAAATGTTGTATATTTTGCTTCCGCTGTGTAAATTTAAATGTGAGATGTTGTAACTCTGTTGTAAAAAGAAAAGTTTGAATTTCCTTGTAAAATTGTACTCGAGAAAAGCGAAAAGATCCTAAAGAACATCTCGAACTCAGAAATTTTGGGGTTCGGGGCGTTACAATACGGTGCCTTAGAAATGGGTGCACTTCCCGGTTGAACAGTGATGCTGAACTCTACATCACGATACGGGGGTAACCCAGGAAAATCTTCCAAGAACACAGTCGGATAGTTCCGAACCACAGGAATCCCTTGTACTTCCACAGGAGTCTCTTCCTTGCGGATAGTAGCCACCAGCTTAGAACACTTCTTCTTCCCTTGGAACGTGACTTCAGGTCCACCTGGAGCCTTCACTGTTACCGTCTTGGTCTTACACTCAATGCTTGCACTGTACACCGACATCCAATCAATGCCAATGATAACATCGACTCCCAAGATAGTCAGCTCGATCAGATCAATGCCAAAGATTCTATCTCCAATCACCATCTCGCAATCAGCATAATACCGATCAGTGGTTAAAGTTTTCCCTGACGGAGTGGCTACTGCTAAGATCTTGCCTGGAAAAATTTCGGTTCAACTCCCAACACTTTAGCAAATTTTGAGGATCGAGTATCGAACAATACAACAGCTTTCATTCCATTAAGATAGAGTTCGCCTGTTACATAGTACACACCATTACATAACAGTCTCACTAAACAACGGGAAAAGAAATGACAAAAACTCTAAACACCAGCCCTCGTACCAGAGATGACCTGATCTGCCTCATCAGCATCAGCTTCCGTCAAGGCAAATACTCGCCCTGATTGGTACGGCCTCTTCCCAGCCTGCTGCGTTGGTGCATTGCTATTTCCACTCTGTAGTTTGGGACAATGAGATTTGTAATGCCCCGTTTCACCACAGTTGTAGCAAGTCACCGCAGGAGGTCTCACCACATTGTTCCCCGGTCCTCCAGCTACACTAACAGCGTTTGTCCCTATCGGTTTGAACCTCTGTGCAGATGGTTGCCCCTTGAATCTCCCAGAATGTGCAGGCCTCTTACCAGACTGCCAGTTGTTCCTCCGGTTCTGAACAACTTGGAACTGCTCCATATCCGCCTCCGTCGCTGCTACCCTTTTCACCAACTTGTCGAATCGCCTGATACCAAGGGGTATCATCCGGGACCTCAAGCTCGGCCTCAGACCATGCTCGAACTTGCGAGCCTTCTTAGCTTCATCCATCACCAGTTCTGGAGCATACCTAGAGAGCTGAGTAAACTTGGTCTCATACGCTCTCACTGACATGCTACCTTGCTGAAGTGACAGAAACTCCATCGCCTTCTTCTCCTGGACGTCGGAGGGAAAATAGTGACTGCGGAATTCTTCCAGAAATCCCTCCCAGCCAAGCAATATGCCTCCCATGGTTCTCTTCATGGATTGCCACCAAACCGCTGCATCCTTCTCCAGCTGCAAAGTCGCCAACTTGACCTTGCTACCCTCAGGGGTCTCCAATACCTCAAAGATTGTTTCCACTTGACGGATCCAGTTGTCAGCCACATCTGGGTCTGACTTTCCCTCGAATACAGGTGGTTTCATTCTCTTGAACGATTCCACTAGCTTAATCACCTCGGGCACTGGATTCGCCGGCCCCCTTCCTTGGTTCTGAGCCATTGCATTCAGCATCTGGTAGACCCTTGCAAGTTCAGTCTCCAGATCCAAACCTTCCCCATTCCTAGCTCCTCTTCTCGACATATTCTGATGCAAAAGATCCATCAAATTCGAAGTATAAGACAAGAATTTAAACCAACTTGCATTTCATTGAATTCAAAAGTTTATACATTCGAATTTAAAAAACATTTTTGACATCAGAATGGAACATAAAAGAAGCTAAGACAGTCTAACTCCTACGGGTCTTCTTCACTGCTCGAAGTTCTTCCCGCAATTCTTCAACCTCATCCTTCAGCACATCAGTCAGGTTCTTCCTCTTCTCGAGTTCCCAAACCCGATGACTAAGAACAGAGAAGTCGTCCTTTCGCTTTGCCAGCTGAGCCTCCAACAATCCGACTCTCTCTCGCAGTGTCTCTACCTGCCTCTGAAGAGAAGTCACAAGACCACTTGGAACTGGTTCTTCTTCTTCATCAGAAGAAGAGTCATCAGATGAATCCGGAGGTGGGGTGATCTCTCGGGATTCAGGTCATTCTTCACCGTCAGAATCTGCTTGCCCTGGATAGTACTCGTCCTCGGAATCTGCCTGTCCAGGATGGTACTCTTCCTCAATGATATGCCAGTCGTCGCCTCCAGCAGGGTCGAAGTGATCAGCCATCTTAGAAATAAAGAGGAAGAAGCATAAATCTTAGAGCAACACAAATGTAAGTCACTTACATTTAAATCTCTAGACTCAAACACACACTCTAATGTCCACTTCTAGGGTGTCGTTCCCTATAAATTTGTACAAGTGTGGAAAGCGTAGAAAGCGTGGCTCTGATACCACTCTGTAACGCCCCGAATCCCAAATACACTGAATTCGAGATGTTCTACAGGATCTTTTCACTTTCTTTAGTACAATTTTACAGGGAAAATTAAACTTTTCATCTTACATCAGAGATTACATTAATATTACACTTTTCTTTTGCACAGCGGAAGTAAAATTTACAACAATTGAATAAAAGTACAACAGCATGGTATAATCTTTAAGCATCCATTCTTCTTTAATCTTTAACATGTCATTTACCTGCATATAAGACTGTGGGTACGTCAGTTTATTCAACCGACGAACATTATACACGGCCATCCTCTCTATGCCGGAAATAGTATAACTTAACTTTCCATATTTAACAAACACAAACTTGTCACATTCAAACTAAGGGGACTACCCTATTGATGTCGTGTTGTGATTGTGCACTTAATCCTTAATGCATTTATTTATGTTACATGACACTAATGCACACTTGTTCGGATTCTATGCATCCCATACTACATAGGTCCGAGGGCAAGCCCTTTTTCGTTCTTCATCTTTGTAGGGTTCAATCCCCCGTTATGATTTAATCTACTACTGTAATTACGGTACATATCCTAGATATTTTCTGACCTACGAACTCATGTCTAGGCACTCTGGAGGGAATCCCATCGCTGACATGACTCATCATGCAGACATCCTGTGGTACTTCAGCTCTCACCATAGACATGACACCACCCGTAGTCTTCAAACATCCCACGAGCGTCGCCACCGGGACGGTACTCTGGAGCAGCATCCTCACCCAGACTCGTCATGGAAATTCCTGGGATACGCTCTCGCCGCTACCCAGGGCCCTCATACTCAATGTTTTTCTCTTACTTTCATCACGTCTTCACTATGTACTAATCCTTAGTTTCATTTAAAAATCATGAACAAAAATTTAATCTCTAGAGTTAGCCTCTCCATCAACCGGACTTATTCATTCATTTCATCATGACCAACTTTGGTCTAATTTCATTTCATTTCATTTCTCGATGCCGGGGAGACTTAGCTACTCTATTTCAAATTTCATTTCACAATCTTCAACTTATAAATTTCCATGTCGAGTTCTCATACTCACATGTATATTCTCTTTTCAATTCATGATTTCTAATTTTGTTCACAAGTCCATCATTGCACATAAATTGCATATACTTATCAATTATCACATCACAATAATTCTACATTACTAAACAATGTACACATTTCATATTATTCCACAAGTGAGAAAATAATTGCATCATGTCACATAACTACATTTCTTTTTGCCAAGTCAACTCTTAATATTTCAATTCACTTATTCTTTCAAGTTATAAATTCATATCAATAATCTATATAGAACCATATGTCTATTTATGCATTTTAACTACAACCCATAGTTAAATTCATTTAAATAATCCCCAAACTATTTTTAGAAAGTCCCTTACATTTTTAGGAGAATATACATATTTTTTTCATAATTTTTCGATACATAAAACTTCCAAAAAAATATTTTTTCCATCTTGCCGATAGCAAGATTCGAACCCAGCACGCCACCAACAAAGCCCAAAGCACAGGCCACTAGGCCGGTTTGTGCCACAGTATAAAACGCAACTGAGAGCTATAAATGCTCTCAGTCCGCTGATTAATCATTTTGAAAGAAACTAAACAAAAATATTGTTGATCCTGGGATTCGAACCAGTCACGGCAGAGAACCCAACGTGACGCTGTGACCACTTGAGCTACATGCTCAGGTTGTTACAGTGTGCGTTAAATTCCTTTTAAACTAATTCCCACTGTTATAAAATTATTTCGATGTTCAACCAAATTTTGTTTCTTATTGCTTTTGTAAAAATTACTGAAAATCTCCAGATCAATTTTCATTCATATGAATTTCATACCAGTAAGATAAAAATAATTTTTGTACTAATAAATTATATTTTTCACACAAATCAATGAATCATTCATTAAAAAACTAATATATTTTCCATTTTCGACATTGCTAAACAATTGATCTCCCAATCTTTGAATAATAATTTACTGTTATTAACTCTTTATTCAACCAACACATATATCTTTAATTTGTCCATACCCATATCAACATAGAGGTCTATTTAGCACATGAATAGGCAAAACTCAACTACTAACTTTATGAGTAGTTTTTTAATGATAACAAAGTAGTTTCATTAATCAATCTATGTCACAACATATATAATCACTTGTTAAATTGCATAATCACATCTCAATCATTCAAGAAATTCACTCTTTTCAATTTAAAATGTACTCTTTCTCAATCAATTCCATGTTTCAATTTTACAATTAACAAGCGTTCTTATTCATGCATCATGTCTCAATTCATACTAGCAACATTCTTAAGGGAATTTAATCACCATCATTACTACATACTAATAATCATGGATACTTCTACACACAATTTAATTTAATTTAATACTAGAACCACATACAAATTAATCACCACATTTCAATCAATTCATAAACTAACTTCTCAATTAAAGTGTGTTCTTATTAGTATTTTTCATGCATTTTTTTG
Organism: Hemerocallis citrina; assembly: GCA_017893485.1. Taxonomy (NCBI): domain Eukaryota; kingdom Viridiplantae; phylum Streptophyta; class Magnoliopsida; order Asparagales; family Asphodelaceae; genus Hemerocallis; species Hemerocallis citrina. The sequence continues at coordinate 242,729,784 of CM030364.1, read as the reverse complement.
ATAGTTGAATCTAGCATAGATCTCTATATTAGAAATATGAAATGTTTACCCACCTTGTATGGAGAGAAAATAAACACACAAAGCAACCAAGTCCTTGCAACAAGATGCACCTCCTCCTAGCCGAATGCGCGCACCTCCAAGCCACCAAGCAAACCGAAAGCTCCCTCTTGCAATGGCCGGCCTCTCCTCCTTGGAACAAGCAAGCAATCCCACACAATCTCTCTATCTTTTAACTCACATTATTACTACAATAAGACTATAATTTGGAAGAATATAATTTGCATATGAAAATAGCCATGAGAGGCGGGTATTCATACTAGAAAACAAGTGAAATGGATGGCTAGGATTGATTAGTTGGTTGAAAGATGGAGGGCCAAAATTAGAGTAGGAGTTATAAAAACTACCCACATCCACAAAACCACCTCCATGATCACCATGACTATTTTTAAAACTCCCTCCAAAAAGATGCAAACCGGCCTAGGAAAAGGGTGTGCATTGCACGTGTACGTGTAGTGCACGTGCATGCAACTAGGCCCAAAGTTGTACACTTTAATTTTGTACAAAAATAAAATAGTTATAAAATAGTCTTCTACATGACAAGTTTAAATAAAAAGGAGATTAATCCATGGGCTTTATTTTTGGGCCAAAATAGTTATTAAAATAAATAAAATAAAATACATTTGGGCTTTTAAGAAAAAGGCCTTTTTAATTAAATTAAAATAAGGCTTTCTATTTGTTTAAAGAAAAGCTTTTTGTACAAAAAAATAATTTGAGAACACCTATTTAAATATTTATACACATTATAATAAAATAATCCAAACAAAATATTGCACGTGCACACTACGTGCAAAATAAATAATTTTCCATTAATTGAAAAATCAGGGTATTACAGAGGTTGTGTTTAACCAGGTGCCGAGAGTGCCTCTACGAAGTCGAGCTGGGGCTGCGCAGGGGCGAGAGTGAGCAGAACCATCTGTAGCTGATCTTAAGCCGGAGAGAAATCGAGATTCGGTGGCTAGAGAGTAGGCTCGCCGAGATACCTCCCGTAGGCGAGGGCGACGGCTCGTCAACTGCCTTCACCAACGGGCCGATGCTTAAGTGTCTCCAACATTCCTTGTCGAAGATGACAGCGGAGAGGGATGATATGCTCACTGAGGTTCACCACCTACAGATTGTGGAGGCAAAGCTTCTGGCGGAAGAAGAGGAGTTGACGACGGCGGTGGGCAAGCTGATGGCCGAACGCGATGAACTGATGGCGAAAGTCGACACGTTGAAGAGGGCCACAGTGGACAGGGGCATCGAAGTCACTCAGCTCCGCCGAATCATTGCTAGCTGTCCTAGCATCCCGAGCACCGCAGTGCCTCCTCGCTTCGAGGTGGACGTAAAAGATGACTCTCTGAAGCAACGGATAGTGGAGCTGGAGGTGGAAATGGCTCGCCTCAAACCGCGTTCGGGACCAATCAACGTCCAGAGCACTTTGTGCACTCGTGAAGAAATCGAACAAGGGATTTTGTTCTACGAGCTTGCATCCCATCTGCCTGTTGCTATGCAAAGTCCGGGTGATGCCCAAAGTGGTGTGGCGATATCATCGAGTGGAGCATCCGTCGGTGCAACTGTCAAGAGCAGTGCCGAAGTTACGTCTCAGTTCGCCGGCTTAGGGACGAGCTCCAGGGTCAAGCGCCGCCGACCCCAGGTATCTTTGAAGCGGAACATCCCTGCGCCTAGGAGGCGTTGAAGATCTCTTGTTCTCCAAGTTTTGTATTTTGTCTAAGTGTTACAAGTAGGCTTTGTAGTTTTGACTTTTCAACTTGTAACTTCATTGTAAAGAAGGGCACCGTCTTCTACTGCCTTCCCATACTTAATTGAAATGAAGGCTTTTTCTTTCTTGGACTTGTGCGTTTTTGTTAGCCTTGTGTTGTATGTTGAATTGTTAGTATCTTTAGCGTGCCGAGGTCCCAAAGCAAGGTATTTGCTCGTTTGTACTTCGGTGCCAAGAGCGTTCGGCGAGAATTGCCGAGGGCCCAGAGAAAGATTATTGCTCGCTTGGGCATCGGTGCCAAGAGCGCTCGGCAAGGAGCGCCGAGGTCCAGAGCAAGACCTTTGCTCGTTTAGGCATTGGTGCCAAGAGCGCTCGACAAGGTGTGCCGAGGTCCAGAGCAAGATCTTTGCTCGTTTGGGCGTCGGTGCCAAGAGCGCTCGGCAAGGAGTGCCGAGCACCGCTTCGAATCTCCTAACTCGTGAATTTTTAAGAGTGAGCTTCTTGCAGTGGAGAGCAGCCTCTTGGAGGATTATTTCAACTTTAAACGAACCATAATAACCAAAGGTTAGCTCCTCCAAGTCTTTGCATCAGCCTATTGCTCTCGAAAGCGTTTTGAGGTTTTCCGATTAATGAAGCCCATTTGCAGGACTCTCAAAGCTGGGCATTGGTCAAAAATATACGAGATTCTAGAGGTGATTTCATAGTCCAGTATTTGATCAAGGACGAGGTATGTCGCAGATTTTCGACTCCGCTTCGTCATAAAACTAAGAATTTTCCAGGCTGGGAATTCACCGAAGCCTTTAACAAGTTCATGTTGGAAGCTGATATCTCTCTCGAGGAAACACGAAGAATATAGCGAATTCATATAAATGACCTTCCAACTGCACGGATCAAGAGACGCAGTGTACCAAGACTAGCATACAAATGGCAAACCTAGCATCAGCTTCTCCCATGTTTAGTATAGTTGTAGGAACTTCGCGCGCGACGGGGGAGCCCGTTTCGACGGTTGTGGGAGCAATTTCGAATGGTGAACCACTTTTAGCCCGCTTAAGAGCGAGCTTGCAATGCGGAGTCGAGCCAAGTGTTGGACTTCGAACTCGTCGTTGAATTATGTTTCAACGGTTGTGAGAGCAGTTCCGAATGGCGAACCACTTCTAGCTCGCTTAAGAGCAAGCCTGGAAGCGAAATCGAGCCAAGTGTTGGAATCCGAACTCGTCGTTTGAGTATGTTTCAACGGTTGTGGGAGCAGTTCCGAATGGTGAACCACTTCTAGCTCGCTTAAGAGCGAGCCTGCGAAGCAGAATCGAGCCAAGTGTTGGATTCCGAACTTGTCGTTTGAGTATGTTTCAACGATTGTGGGAGCAGTTCCGAATGGAAAACCACTTCTAGCTCGCTTAAGGGTGAGTCTGCGAAGCGGAATCGAGCCAAGTGTTGGACTCCGAACTCGTCGTTTGAGTATGTTTCAACGATTGTGGGAGCAGTTCCGAATGGCGAACTACTTCTAGCTCGCTTAAGAGCGAGCCTGCGAAGCGGAATCGAGCCAAGTGTTGGACTCCGAACTCGTCGTTTGAGTATGTTTAAACGGTTATGGGAGCAGTTCCGAATGGCGAACCACTTCTAGCTTGCTTAAAGATGAGCTTGCGAAGCGGAATCGAGCCAAGTGTTGGACTCCGAACTCTTCGTTTGAGTATGTTTCAACGGTTGTGGGAGCAGTCCTGAATGGCGAACCACTTCTAGCTCGCTTGAGGGCGAGCCTGCGAAGCGGAATCGAGCCAAGTGTTGGACTCTGAACTCGTTGTTTGAGTATGTTTCAACGGTTGTGGGAGCAGTTCCACTTCTAGCTCGCTTAAGAGCGAGCCTGCGAAGCAGAATCGAGCCAAGTGTTGGACTCCGAACTCATCGTTTGAGTATGTTTCAACGGTTGTGGGAGCAATTCCAAATGGCGAACCACTTCTAGCTCGGTTAAAGGCGAGCATGCGAAGCGGAATCGAGCCAATTGTTGGACTCCGAACTCGTCGTTTGAGTATGTTTCAACGGTTGTGGGAGCAGTTCCGAATGGCGAACCACTTCTAGCTCGCTTAAGGGCGAGCTTGCGAAGCAGAATCGAGCCAAGTGTTGGACTCCAAACTCGTCGTTTGAGTATGTTTCAACGGTTGTGGGAGCAGTTCCGAATGGCGAACCACTTCTAGCTCGCTTAAGAGCGAGCCTGCGAAGCGGAATCGAGCCAAGTGTTGGACTCCGAACTTGTCGTTTGAGTAAAAGAAATTAAAAACAGAGAGATGTACACAATCACGAAAAGTATGTAAAAAAGAAGCTTTTTATTGATAACTACTTAGTCGGTTGCTTTTAAGTTGCAAGCCGCTATTATAATGAGAAAATAAAGAAGCAAAATACAAGTGAAAGATGGAAATGGCTCGCCACTTGAAGTCACTTAGAGAGGCGTTAAGGCGCTCTCTTGGTACTTCAGTAGGTGGTCGGCATTCCAAGTCCTGGGTATCTCTCTGCCCTCAAGGTCTTCAAGACGGTATGTTTCGGGTCGAACTTCTTTGGTGATCTTGTAGGGTCCCTCCCAATTCGGAGCTAGCATGCTCTTCTGGCTGGGGAAGGAGATAACTAGTTTTCTAAGGACTAAGTCCCCTTCTTTGAGATTGGTTGGTCGGATCATTTTGTTGTAGGCTAACTCGATCCTCCTCCAATAGTTTTGTTGGCGAATTGAAGCTCTTTCCCGTAGCTCATCAATCAAGTCCAAGTTTGCCCGAAGCTCTCTAGCATTCTGTTTTTCTTCATAGGCCATGAGGCGAGTAGAGGGTAGTTCGACTTCCAAGGGGATCACAGCTTCGGACCCATAGGTGAGGTTGAATGGCGATTCACCTGTGGGGGTCCTCTTCGTAGTGCAGTAGTTCCATAGTACGTTGGGGAGCTGATCTGCCCATAAGCCTTTGGCCGCCTTATCTAGCCTTTTCTTGATACCGGAGAGGATCTGCCAGTTGGCATTTTCCACTTGGCCGTTTGTTTGAGGATGGAAGACGGAAGAGAAGCGTTGCTGAATGGCGAGGTCTTCACACAGAGATCGGAATGCCGCCCCTGTAAATTGTGTATAGTTATCAGTTATCAGGACCCGAGGCACCCCAAACCTACAGATGACATTCTTCCAGAAGAACTGAAGCACTTTGTTCTCAGTGATTGTGGCCAAAGGCTCAGCCTCTATCCATTTTGAGAAGTAGTCGATCGCCACGATTACGAACTTGAGCTGTCCGGGAGCCGGTGGAAACGGGCCGAGCAAGTCCATCCCCCACATTGCGAAAGGGATTGGACTTGAGAGGGAGGTGAGTTGTCCTTGGGGTAGGCAACGAACGTTGGAGTACTTTTGACAAGAGCTGCATTGTCGGACATGCCGTTCGGCATCTTGGAGGAGAGTCGGCCAGAAGTATCCATAGTTCAACACCTTTCTGGCGAGGGACCTTGACCCTGAATGTGCTCTGCCTATACCTTCGTGGAGCTCTTGTAAGGCATATGTTGCTTCTTCCGGGGAGAGGCACCGCAAGTAGGGCCTGCCGTCTACTTGGGTGTAAGAGCATTTGTACAAGACCCCCTCAACAAGGGTGTACCGCTCCGCTCTGGTCCGGACTCTGCGAGCTTCCTTTGGGTCTTCGGGGAGGATTCCATCCCTTAGAAATTCTATCAGAGGTTTCATCCAGTTGTCTTGAAGTTGGACGGGCAGCGACTCCATCGAGTCGGGAGTTTCTTCTTCTATGCTCGGTCTGAGGAGCACTTCAATCAGGACGGTCTGCTCGCGACCCTGAAGGGAGGAAGAGGCTAGCTTGGAGAGGTCATCTGCTTGGGAATTTTCTTCTCTGGGGATTCGCTGAATTAGCGCCTCTTTGAATGAAGCCATGAGATTTTGGACCTTGGCTAGGTACTTAGCCATTCGGTCATCTCTTGCCTCGTACTCACCTAAGACTTGATTCACGACCAGCTGCGAGTCGCTAAATATCCGGAGGCGTTGTGCCCCTGCCTTGCAAGCCATACCGAGGCCGGCTATAAGGGCTTCATACTCCGCTTCATTATTGGAGGCTTTAAAGTTAATGCGGAGGGGGTATTGGAGAACGAAATCATCTAGGCCTGCCAGAATGACTCAGACTCCGCTTCCCTCAGTGCAAGAGGATCCGTCTACATATACCGTCCAGAGAGGAGGCCCCTTTGCTGCTTGGCTGACCTCTGGGATAGTGCTCTCAACAATGAATTCAGCTAAGGCTTGAGCCTTGATTGCGGTCCGAGGCTGGTATGATATGTCATGCTGACTCAGCTCGATCGACCACTTCATCAGCCGGCCCGAGGTCTCGGGTTTGTGCAGAACTTGCTTAAGTGGCTGGTCGGTAAGAATGACCACCGAGTGGGACTGAAAATAAGGGCAAAGCTTCCTAGCTGCCATAACCAAGGCGTACGCCATCTTCTCTAGCCTTGGATAGCGGAGCTCCGCATCCCGAAGTACCTTGCTCACGTAGTAGATGGGCTTTTGAGCCTTGTCTTCTTCTCTCACCAGGACGACACTGAGGGTTTGTTCGGAGGCAGCTAAGTAGAGGTATAGTGTTTCCCCGGGGATAGGCTTGTTGAGAAGATGGGGGTTGACTAAATAGGCCTTCAACTGATCGAACGATTCTTGTTACTGTTGGCCCCATTCTAAGCCCTTAGCCCCCCTAAGGGCTTTGAAGAAGGGAAGACACTTCTCCCCTGACTTGGACAGAAAGCGCCCTATGGCTGCGAGGCGTCCCATGAGTTTCTGGACCTCTTTCACATTTTTGGAAGGAGCCATGTCCAAGATGGCTTTGATTTTCTCGGGATTGGCCTCGATTCCTCTTTGGCTGACCATGAAGCCTAGGAATTTCTCGGACGAGACTCTGAACGCACACTTGTTCGGGTTGAGCCTCATGTCATGTTTCCTCAATACATCGAATGCCTCCTGCAGATTGGCCACGTGATCGGCCCCATGGATGCTCTTGACCAGCATATCATCAACATAAACTTCCATGTTTCGGCCGATTTGGTTCTGAAAAACTTTGTTGACAAGGCGTTGGTAGGTCGCACATGCATTCTTCAACCCGAAGGGCATTACCCTGTAGCAGTAGAGCCCCTGATCGGTAGCAAAGGAGGTCTTCGGGATATCCGGGGGGAACATTCGGATTTGGTTATACCCGGAGAAGGCGTCCATGAAGCTGAGCAGCTCATGACCCGAAGTGGCGTCAATCAGGGTGTCGATGCTTGGGAGAGGGAATGGATCTTTAGGGCATGCCTTGTTCAGGTCCGTGAAGTCGATACAAATCCTCCAACTCCCGTTAGACTTCTTAACCATAACAACATTGGAGAGCCATTCGGGATAGTTGACTTCTTGGATGAACCGGGCCTTAAGGAGCTTGTCCACTTCTTCCTTGATAGCATGTTGGCGCTTAGGGGCAAATTTGCACCTTTTTTGTTGGACCGGTTTGGACCCCGGAGCAACACTCAAGTGGTGGACGAGGAGCTCTTCGAAGATTCCTGGCATGTCGGCAGCCGACCATAAGAAGAGGTCGCGGTTCTTTCTGATGCATTGGACTATGTCGGAACATATGGCAGATGGGAGGGTCTTGCTGATGAGGAACTTGCGGTTCGGATCTTGCTCGGAGAAGAGCACTTCCTCCAATTCATCCACTGGTTCGGACGTTGGCCGGACATTCTCTTGGGGAATCTCAAGAGTTTCGAGGGAGAGGACTGGTCCCCCGGTGGAGGTCATGTAACATTTGCGGGCCATCTCTTGACTACCCCTTACTTCCCCTACTCCCGCCCTGGTGGGGAACTTCATCTTGAGGTGATAAGCCGACGGGACGGCTCTAGACCAGCTAGGCCAGGTCGGCCTAGAATCACATTATAAGCAGCGGGGACATCGACGACCATGAAGTCCATCGGCTCCGTTCGGGTAGTAGGAGTTTTGCCAGCGGTTACGTCGAGGGTGATTACCCCTTCGATAGTCACTGGCACTCCCGTGAACCCGTGGAGTGTGTAGCCGGCGGGCTTAAGCCTGTCCCGGGATAGCTTGAGCCCTTTGAAAGCAGTGAGGAAGAGGATGTTAACAGAGCTACCATTGTCCACCAGTATCCTCTCCACTTTAAAATTCGCCATATGGAGGTTGATGACTAGTGTGTCATAATGGGGGGTTCGAACACCCTCAAGGTCTTCATCTGAAAAAGTGACCGGTACTCCGAGGCCTTTAGGAGGGGGCATGCCATGTACTGAGTTGACCTCCCTGATGAAGGCCTTTCGAGAAGAGTTGGAGGTGTCCCCCATAGGGCCTCCATGAATAAGATGTAGGATGCGCTCCTCTTCGAACTCGGGAGTTTCCTCACGCCTTTCAGGATGCATGTTGGCCCCCTGGAGGGAGGAGGAAGATCGGTCTGATCCTTTTTCACAAATTTAGACAGCTTCCCCCTTTGGATGAGGGCCTCGATTTCATTCTTCAGGGCCCGAAAATCATTGGTGTCGTGGCCGTGGTCCCGGTGATATCGGCACCACTTCTCTTTGTCCCTCTTCTTGTGAGGGGTATTCATCTTCGGGGCAGGAGGCAGAACCCCTTCCTTCTCAACCTCCATGAGAATAGTGGAAATGTTGGCATTAAGAGGGGTGAACTTCTCGAATCTGGGAGGTGGGCGGCGCTGGCCCCCATTATCCTTCTAGAGCTTCTTAGCTCCTTCTTCTTCAGCTGCCTTTCGCTTGGTCCCGGAGGAAGACCTCTCAAAGGAGGGGCGATGCTCAACTTCCTCAGCCCGAATATACTTCTCGCTCCTGAGGAGGAGGTCGGAGAAGTTTTGCGAAGGCTTCTTGGCTAGGGAGGACTGAAGGCTGGAGTTAAGGACATTTAACTGGAAGGTTGCGGCAGCGACCGACTGGTCGAGGGAAGCAATGGACCTAGCTTCCGCGGTGAACCTTTTCACATAGTCCCTGAGCTTCTCCCCCTTCTTCTGACTAAGGTAGAGTAGCGAGATGCTGGTCTTCTCTGTGCGGCGGCTACTTACGAAGTGGGTGACAAAGAGGGTCTCAAATTGTTCAAAGGAGAATATAGAGGATGGGGCGAGGCGAGAGTACCACTCCCGAGCGGGACCTTTGAGAGTGGCTGGGAAGGTTTTGCACAATAGAGCATCGGAAGCTTGGTGTATCAGCATAAGGTTCTTGAAGCTCTCGATGTGGTTCACGGGGTCTGACTCCCCAGAGTAAGTCTCGAATTGTGGGGGCTTGAAGCCTATTGGAACGGGCGCCTCCATGATTGTTCGGGAGAAGGGAGGTCTGCTCGGACATAGGGTCCTTCCCCTCAGCTCCTCTTCCCTGTCCAGATGGCCGAGGCGTCTCTCCATCTCGTGGAGACGACGGTAGACGGCATCATCCCTTCGGTGGTAGCCATATGAGTCTCTAGACTCGTTTTAGTATGAAGGGGACCGCGGAGTTCGGCGATGGTAGCTAGGGGTATGGCGAGGACTACGATGGCGGTTGCTCGGAGCTGGAGAAGGGGTTAGGGACCGATGGCGAGGACTTTGGACCGGAGGAGGAGTGGGGACCCCCTGAGCATTATTGTTGTTGGGTTGGAGATGGAGGGCTTGCATGATGGTTGCCTGGAATTGCTGGAATTCGGCAGGGGTGATAGGAGCATTATCATCCCTCGGGGGTTGCCAATCAGTAGGGGAGCGAGGCCTTCTTCTATGGTGCTCAGGGGACTCTCTCCGTCTTCGGTGTGGAGGAGACCTCCTATGTTCTCGGCGATGAGGAGATCGCTCATTTGGACGTTGTTGGCGGGAGGCTCCCTCTCGGGCCCGCCTTTCATCCAAACGGCGGCGAAGATCCTCTTCTTTATGCTGATTGTTAAGGGTGTTACAGAGGTCATTGGAGGCCCGGGGATTGTGAGATGCCATGGAGTCGGTAGAGGGGTTGTGCACGGAGACGTGGTCATATTGGAGAGGTTGTTTCTGAGGATTGGGATGGGAGCCCCCCACACCGGCATTCTAAGGCCCGGTCTGTAACACCCCGAATGCCAAAATACACTGAATTCGAGATTCCACAGGATCTTTACGCTTCATTTAGTACATTTTTACAAGGAAATAAAACTTTTTTACTTTACATCAGAGTTTACATGAGATCTTTACCCTTTACATTTTATAGCGGAAGCATATATCACAAATAATTTACATGTAATGGCAGCGGAAGCAATTTACAACATTACACAAAGATATAACAGCGAGTTATCTATGAGAATCAGTTCTCCTTTAATCTTTGTCAAGCCATTTATCCTGCATACAAAACTGTGGGTACGTCAGTTTATTCAACCGACAAAAATTATACATGGCCATCCTCTCTATGCCAGAACCAGTATAACGATTCTCAATTCTTAACAAAGCACAAACTTTTTCACAAACAAAACCAAAAAGGTCTATCCTGTTGATGTCGTGTTGTGATTGTGCACTTAGTCCTTAATGCAGTTATTATATTATATGACACTAATGCGCACTTATTCGGATTCTATGCATCCCATACTACATAGGTCCGAGGGCAAGCCCTTAATCGTACTTCATTTTATAGGGTTCAATCCCTCGCCATGACTTAATCTACTACGGTAACTACAGTAAGTATCTTAGATGTTCTATGATCTACGAGCCCATGTCCAGGCAGCCTGGAGGGGAATCCCACGCACTGACACGACGCATCGAGCAGGCAACCTATGGACAATTCAGCCTCCGCCATGGAACAATGACACCACCCATAGCCACTCAAACATCCCACAAGCGTCGCCACCGGGAAGTAATTTTGGAGTAGTGCCCACGCCATGTCTTGACGCATCAAGCAGGCAGCCTGTGGATCACTCTCACACCGCCAATCCGATGGCCCTCATACTCGTGTTTTTCTCTTACTTTCATCACATCTCCATTATGTATCTAGTCCTTATTTTATTATAATCATGAACAAAATCAAAGCTCTAGAGTTAGCCTCTCCACTATACCGGACTTAATCATTCATTCAACATGAACCAACCTTGGTCTTTCATTTCAAATTCCATTTCAATTCATCTCTTTCCAATTGCCGGTGGGAGACTTAGCTACTATTTAGTTTCAATTTCAATTCACAATCACCAGAATTGAGCCTTTCAAACGCAATAGTTCATTTTCATAATCACAAATGATTTTCCTTTTCATTTTCACAACTTCCACAATCATACAAACTTTTCATAGGTTCAATAGAATGATTTACTTCATTTCATGTACACATTCATGCGAAGGCAAATAGAATTTACTGCTTCTAAATTGTCACAACAAATAATCATTCAACAGTAGTAGATTCATTATCTCTATCATAAAGCAACTTAGAATTTTGAGATATCAAAAAAATGATCTGGACAGTCGACTTAGAGCATACTCAGTCGACTTGTTCAGCTAAAGAAAGTTCTTCAATAAACTGCTCGGAAGAGTCGACTGCTGCACATGGCCAGTCGGCTGTTCCGCAGCGTTCAAATTTAATTATACTTTACGGGGAAGTCGACTGTCATCCGAACCAGTCGGCTGTTCTGTAGAGTTCAATTGAAACTTTTAATGTTCAGCATAGTCGACTGCTACATATATTCGGTCGACTGATCAAAGTTAATTTCGAATTAAGGAATATCTCTTCCTTCTGTTCTTCAATTAGCACACAACATTTTATTCAACTACAGTATGTTCAATGTCAACATAAACATGCGATTCTTATCCATTTACCAGCATCACAACATAGTTTACGATTAAATGTAGGTTTCACAATACTAGTATTTTCTTTCACCCAAATAAAATTACTAATCGTGCATTTATCCTTTACTCATTATTTGTCTACGGAGATAAATATTGATCCTGAATTAACATACTGGGAAGAGTCAAGATAACGGCACACGTTAAAATGCATCATTTCATGGAATTTCGAACTGTACATATTTTATTTCATCGTACCATTCGACTGTCAACATGATCGGTCGTGTAGCGCCCCGATTTCCAATACTGGGAAACCGTGACACGAGCCAAGATCTTTTCTTCAATTAGTCACAATACACAGAAAAAACAGGAGAATTTAAAACTTTTATTTCAACGCCCAATGTATTACAAGTCTGAATATTATACAACTGCAATACATTACGATAGAGTTACAATGTTACCTTTACATTTCCAAACATTACAACCTTCAACATCTTACATCAGAGTACAAGGAATGAAGAACAACACTTGGTAACTCTCACTTGAGTACTTCTCAACTAAATAGATAATCAATACATATACTGCAGCGGAACTAAACATAACACTGACTCCTTGCTTTCCTTGCCTTGAGTCCTCCTGAATCTCGCACCTGTACCTTTGCTATCCAGTACCTATTGAAGTGGGGACGTCAGTATTCACTGACGCTTAAAGGCTGATCATATAGCAGCGAATCTCCCAAACAATATACAAAATATAGCAATGGTGTTGGTGTAGTTTAAGTGTTCATGAGTGCTAGGACTAGACTCTAATGCGATATTTAAAATAGAACTAGGATACTCCTATTCAGCAAGTCTCCGAAAGCAACATGCAGCCCATACTACATGCACCCTATCTCAAACCGTTTCTTCATATATAGGGATTTTAACCCGCGTTATGAATTCTAATTGTACACAACCTGTTCCTGACATCTACACGTGGCTAATGAGGTTGCAGATGTGGTCAAGTCCCACTAATGCAGTTCGCCAGTGGTGTCTATGTTCGCCACTGCGACCCGGCTAACCGGACCTCTCTCAAAACAGACGAACCCAATGTATCGGGCGTTATTCCAAAATCAAACTATAGGGTTTCGCAAGCGCAGGGTGGCACGAAGCCTACCCTGTGGCACCCTCTGGGGTTTCGCAAGCGCAGGACTGCACAATGCATCCTGTGGCACCCCAGCCCCGGTAGTTCAGGAATTAACAGCGCGAGATACGCAACCCGTATCCTCGACTTGTGAGATGGCACCGTACGTATCCCTTTGACGGGAAGGTAGAACTAGGATGCTTCCTATTCTAATGCCAGCAAGTCTCCGAAGCAACATGCAGCCCATACTACATGCGACCCCATCTCAAACCGTTTCTCCATATATAGGGATTGAACCCGCGTTAAGAATTCTAATTGTACAAGACCTGTTCCTGATAATACTCCATGACTCTGTGAGGTTGCAGAAAGGGTCAAGTCCCTCTATGCAGTCTGCTTATGGTGTCTCTGTTTTTCACTACTACCCGGCAAGCCGGACCTCACTCGATCCCAGTATATCGGGCATCGTTCCAAAATCAAACCATAGGGTTTCGCAAGCGCAGGGTAGCACGAAGCCTATCCTGTGGCACCCTCTGGGGTATCGCAAGCGTAGGACTGCCCAAATGCATCCTGTGGCACCCCAGCCACGGTATTTCAGGAATTAACAGAGCGAGATACGCAACCCGTGCTCCCAACTTGTGAGACGCCACCGTACGTATCCCTTTGACGGGAAGGTACAACCCAATGTCACCACCTAAGGCCTCCCTCAAGGGACAAGTTGGTCGTAAGGTGCCCCCTACAACCAACTCCTCTCTCTTCGGCAAGGGTCTGAGCAAAATGACCTTTATAAGTCACTATCCTAATGATGTCCCTGACTCGACGATCCTAGGGACGATAATATTATAACATAACATGCTAGGCCTTAAATTAGGCTTCGCAAGACAACTCTACTAGGCTACTCAACCTAGACTTACCAGAACCCCTCAGGATCCGGTTCGTGGCTCATCGATCCAAGACTTCGACCGTGCGAATATACATGCAAGTCGCTACCCTATGTCTTGATGGTCGATAGCTCTTAGGTAGACGAGCACAACGAACTGTGTACTAGCTAACAAGCTATACACGAGTAACAGCAACATACGAGCCCATAAGCTACGTATGAAACAATAACTACCTACGAGCCAGGCGGGCCTCGTAGGAGACAACAACGTACATACCAGCCAAATAAGCCGCGTATGAGACCAACAGTTACGCACGGGCCGGTCAAGCTGCGTACGAGACAACAACCTTCATACGAGCCAAATAAGCTACGTATGAGACTCACAGCTACGTACGGGCCAGTCGAGTCGCGTACGAGACAACAACCTTATGCAACCAACCGTATAGGTAATCAATCTTAAAAGCAACCAAACGTGCTTACTAGCAAACTCGATCTTCTATTATTAGAAGCAACAGAAGAATCTACTAATAGTCTATGGTCGGTATTCTACTAAGGAAGAACCGAAGGCGACATAACAACCTTTATCAACTACTATTACTAGTGGTCTTCCCAATCTTATTACTTCGACCTATAGCGCCTTAAGTATGGCACACAATTGCAAGCATCTTCCTACGACAATCTAATCATATAACACAACCACTCACCATGATACTCCTAAGTACGAATATGATTAAGCTTGTGCTTGCATCGAGCTTAAGCATGAAAATTACTACGACCTAGACATGAAGTCCACTATAGTCAAGCGTAGGTTATAACTTGAGCGTGAAAGCTTACTACTTATCATGACTAATCACCACAACCCAAGCATGGATATATAACTTAGTATGAACATGCAACATTCCAAGGCATAGTAGGTATTCTAACATTAACCCTACAACACCCTAAGCATGTATTTAAACTTTAACATGGTATACCTCATTCCTAGACATGGCATGCTACTTTCACATTAACATATAGCATGGTATATAACTCTCCTATAAGCATGTAAGCATGGATAAATTTATATATCATGATATCCACTTTCCTACAACTATCTAGGCATAGATAAATGAAACTAGCATGGTATACTACTTTCCCACTATCATCCAAGCATGAATCTTTATTAAGCATGAATAACTACTAAGCATGAATGTCTTACTAAGCATGGGTAACTACTAGTATAAACATACAACACTCCTAAGTGTGTGTGTATATATATATATATATATATATATATATATATATATATATATATATATATATACACACACACATATACTTCTATCATGGTAAGTAATTTTATCATGGATCCTACAACATTCTAAGCATAATTAAATTAATCTAAACGTGGTAGGAAACTCTTATAATGAATCCTACAACATTCTAAGCATAAATCGACTATTCTAAACATGGTAGGAATTTTAGAATTAATCCTACAACATTCTAAGCATAAATAGACTAATCTAAACATGGTAGGAATTTTAGAATTAATCCTACAACATTCTAAGCATAAATAGACTACTCCAAACATGGTAGGAATTTTAGAATTAATCCTACAACATTCTAAGCATAAATAGACTAATCTAAACATGGTAGGAATTTTAGAATTAATCCTACAACATTCTAAGCATAAATAGACTACTCCAAACATGGTAAGAATTTTAGAATTAATCCTACAACATTCTAAGCATAAATAGACTAATCTAAACATGGTAGGAATTTTAGAATTAATCCTACAACATTCTAAGCATAAATAGACTACTCCAAACATGGTAGGAATTTTAGAATTAATCCTACAACATTCTAAGTATGAAATAGCATTCCTAAAACATGATAGGTAATTTTAGAAAGCATCCTACAACATTCTAAGCATAAAAACATGATAGGTAATTTTAGAAAGAAACCTACAACATGTATGTCATTCCTACATATGATAGGCATTTTTAGAATTAATCCTCCAACATTCTAAACATGAAATGGTCTTCCTAAAACATAATAGGTAATTTTAGAAAGCATCCTACAACACTCTAAGCATAAAATGGCATTCCTAAAACATGATAGGTAATTTTAGAAAGCATCCTACAACATTCTAAGCATAAAATACGATAGGTATTTTTAGAAGAAGTCCTACAACATTCTAAACATAAAATATGATAGGATATTTTTAGAAAACATCCTACAACTATCTAAGCATAAAACATGATAGGATATGTTTAGAAAACATCCTATAAATACCTAAGCATAAAAGCATGATAGGATATTTTTAGAAAGCATCCTACCACTATCTAAGCATAAAACATGATAGGATATTTTTAGAAAACATCCTACAACTATCTACTCCATTTTAATCAAGAACATAACAC